>VZRW01014114.1:6046-17195 GCA_013398125.1 Aegotheles bennettii
TGGTGTGACCCCAGATGTCTTTTAGAAGCCACGAATGCCCCTGGAGCTCCCCCCCTTGCCCCGGCCGTGCCGCGATGTCCCACCGCGTCGCTCACCCTGCGGTTCCGGTTGTGCTCAGCAGATCTCAGGTGCCTCTGGAGGAGGTGGTTCTGGGCAGGGATCAGCATGTCACAGGCCATGCAGTGAGCTGCCTCGATCTTCTTGAAGAAGTGCTCCTGGCCAATCCCTGCAGCAGGGCCGAGACGTCACCCGAGATCCCCATTTAAGATCCCCATTAAGATCCCATCAGTTGACCCTGGGTAGTCCCAGTTGACCCTAGGGGGTCCCAGTTGACCCTGCGTGGTGCCAAGTTGACTCTAGGTGGTCCCAGTTGACCCTCGGGTGGGAGGGAGCACCCGTGCGTGCCCCTAGAAGACCAGGAGGAACAACTCATGGGGCCCAGTTGACCATGAAGGTCCCATCAGTTCACCTTGGGTGGTCCCAGTTGACCCTAGGTGGTTCCAGTTGACTATGAAGGTCCCATCCTTTGACCCTGGGTGGTCCCAGTTGACCCTGAGTGGTCCCAGTTGACCACGGTGGTGTCACCAGTTGACTACTAAGGTCCCATCAGTTGACCATGGTGGGTCCCAGTAGACCTTGGGTGGTGGGGATCACCCATGGGTGCCCCCAGGAGGGACCACTCATGGGTCCCAGTTGACCATTAAGAACCCATCAGTTGACCCTGGGTGGTCCCAGTTGACCCTGGGTGGTCCTAGTTGACCATAGTGGGTCCCAGAAGACCAATGGACCACTCATGGATCCCAGTTGACCATTAAGATCCCATCAGTTGACCCTGGGTGGTCCCAGTTGAGCTTTTCTCCGTTTACGACCGGTGCCGTTGCATCAGCATCACTGGTGGGTGCCCCCTCCACACCAAGATGATTTATTTAACAAAATCGGCCAAAACCCACCCAAACATGAGCCCGAGTTACCCAAATCCCTCCCGTTTGTGCCTTTGTTCCTCTTTGGGAGCTCTGTTTGGTTTCTCCCCTGGTTCCTGGAGGCAGAACTCACCCTTGAAAGGATCTGGCTTCTGCTTCGTGCCCTCCTTCTCCGTCAGCTCCTGGCGTCGCTTCTCGATCTTCTTGTTCCGGTTGACGATGTATTCCTGGGGGGAAGGCACCAGAGCCACTGTCCCCTTCTCACCGCACTCCAGCAGCTCAGCTGGGACAGGAGGTCCCCAGAGCAAACCCATGGGGCAAAGCCAGTGTTCCCCCTCCTCGTCCCCTCTCCTTTCTCATGGAAGGATCCAAATCGGAGCCGGGCAGGAGCCCGCTCCCATGACACCACCAGATTCCTTATGGGAGACCCCAAATCCTTGAGAAATGACCCCAAATCCTTGAGAAATGACCCCAAATCCTTGAGAAATGCCCCCAAAACGTTGGTCACCCGGAAAATAAAACACACCCTGGTCCTTCTCTTGCCTCCCTCAGCTCTGGATGTCCTGATTTATTAAGCCAGGACACCCCAAATTATTCAGCCTAGGTATCCCAAATCTTTAACCCAGAATATCCTGAATTATTAAAACAGAATATTCCAATTTATTAATCCTGGATACACTGAATTATTAAGCCAAAATACCCCAAATTAAGCCCAGACACCCCAATTTATTAAACCCGGATACCCTAAATTATTAAGCCAGGATAACCCAAATTATTAAACCCAGATACCCTGAATTATTAAGTCCAGATACCCCAACTCATTAAACCTGGATACCTTGAATTATTAAGCTTGCCTACCCCAAATTATTAAGCCAAAATACCCCAAATTAAATCAGGATATTCCAATTTATTAAGCTGGATATCTCAAATTATTAAGCCTGGATTCATTAAGCCCGGATACCCCAATTCATTAAGCTTGGTTACCCCAAATTATTAAGCCAAAATACCCCAAATTAAATCAGGATATTCCAATTTATTAAGCCCAGATATCCCAAATTATTAAGGCAGAATATCCCAAATTATTAAATCCAGACNTTATTAAATCAGGGTATTTCAATTTATTAAGCCTGGATATGCCAAATTATTAAGGCAGAATATCCCAAATTATTAAATCAGGGTATTCCAATTTATTAAGCCTGGATATGCCAAATTATTAAATCCAGACACCCCAACTTATTAAACCTGGATATCCCAATTTATTAAGCCAGGACACCCCAAATTATTAAGCCCAGATATCCCAAATTATTAAAGCTGGATACCCCAATTTATTAAGGCAGGATATCTCAAATTATTAAGGCTGGATATCCCAAATTATTAAGCCTGGATTCATTAAGCCTGGATACCCCAAATCATTAAGCTTGGTTACCCCAAATTATTAAGCCAAAATACCCCAAATTAAATCAGGATATTCCAATTTATTAAGCCCAGATATCCCAAATTATTAAGGCAGAATATCCCAAATTATTAAATCCAGACACCCCAAATTATTAAGCCTGGATATCCCAAATTATTAAGCCCAGATATCCCAAATTATTAAGCCCGGATATCCCAAATTATTAAGCCTGAACATCCTGAATTATTAAGCCTGAATATCCCAAATCATTAAGATGGGATACCCCTATTTATTAAGCCTGGATATCCCAAATTATTAAGCCTGGATATCCCGAATTATTAAGCCTGGATATCCCAAATTATTAAACCTGGATATCCCAAATTATTAAGATGGGATACCCCAACACATTAAGCCTGGATATCCTGAATTATGAAGCCTGGATATGCTGAATTATTCAGCCTGGCTGTCCCAAATCCAAGCCAGGAAAAGCCCCACAGGGACACAGGGAAGGGTTGAGCCGACGCCGGGCTCAACCCAACCCACCTGGAGGAACTCAACCGTCTTGTCTGGGAGCTTGGTGCCGATGTAGCGCAGCGTCTCCTTGTGGAATTTGCTCTGGAGGTGCTTCTGGATCTCCTCCTCCTCAAAGCTCCGGAACTTGCAGACAGAACAGGCAAACTGGATCCTGAAGGGAGCAAATGAGGAACGAGCTCAACATCATGAGAAGATCCAGACCGTTCCCACCTCCGTTGTCCTCCTCTACCTCCCAGTTCTCCCAGGAGCCGCCCCACGCAATCGGATTCTGTGGAGCTTTAGAACCACTGCAGAACCTGCATGGATTAAGCAGTGTCTCCTTCTCCATCAAACTCTACGCCACGGAATTGGATGCCAAGACCCTGTGTGAGTTTAAAACCAACTGGAGAAACCCCCAGGGTGGGAGGTGATCCCACAGGCTCAACCTCTCCCCAACGTGGGAACGCCCCAAGGTGCAGAAACACCACTCTGCAGGGCACTAATTGCATTATTTTAATTGTTTTAATGGATTTAATTGCACGTGGAGTCACTTGGAATGCCCTTGGGGCTTGGAATTCTGCACTGATCCATGTATTGAACCACCATGGGGTTCTCCTCACCTTCAACACATTCTCCTCATCTTAAACCAGGCATAAAACACACAAAAAGGAGGAAAAAAGCCTTTGGGAATCAGGAAGCTGAGCCCCAAAACTCGATTGCCCCCCAGATTCATCCCACATTGATCAAGGTGATCCCCAGGAATGCTGGGATTCTCCAGCTTCTCCCTCTCCCTACCTGTCCATAGCACGATCCCGCATCCGATCCCTTCTCCTCTGCTTCTCCCTCTTCTTCTTCACCTCCTCGTCATCGTCTTCACAACCATCTCCAGAGGCTGAGGAGCAGGGAATAAATCAGTCCCCGCGTTCCCGGGTCCCCACTGAGCTATTTTGGGACCCAGATCCTTTGGCTTCCTCTTTACTCGCAGCTTCAGGAAGCCACAACTTCTTTTGGTCTCCTTCTCCAGCTTCCACCTCTTCCCAAGATCTCCAGAGGTTCTTGGGAAACCCAAACTCTCCCTGAGCTTCCCACAGCAGCTCCAAGTCTTTACAGTGGGGACCCTCCTGACTTTGGCTTCTACCTCCTGCTTCTCCCCATATTCCTATAATTTTTCCCTATTTCTCTGTTTTTCACCAGGCTGAAGAAGCTCCTCGAGGTGGTCAAGCAATGAAAGACAGCAGAGATGCTTGAGGAGCTGTTCTGCTTCCTTGGGATGGTTTTGGATCGAATCCTCATGTCCTTTCCCAGTAATTATTATGGAATTATTGGGAAGGCGAGAGAAAAGAACTAAGGATTCAGCTGACCTCATTATCTGTGGAGTTTTGGGGTCTCTCAGCCTCACAGGATGTGTGGAATCAATAATTCATCCATGATGGTATCAATTAAAGGAGCCCAGAGACCAGGTTTGGGCAGCAGGGGGAGATTTAAAGGGGAATTTAACCACTTTCAACCCTGGAAAGAAGCTGAAAGTGGCAGGAGAAGCCCTGGATGTGGTTTCCCCAAGTCCCTGCAACGGGGGCTGATGGATCTGCACCAAAAAACCCAAAATCCCAACCAAGCTGGAGTAGTTTTGGCTCCTTCAGACCACGCTGGGTTTAAATTCAGGTTCTGATACCCCCCACCCCTTTGAACCAAACCAAGATTGAGCTCATGGCTGAAGCCTCCACTGGAAATGATTTAGCTCATGGTATATTTTGGGGTGAATTTGGTTTAGTTGAGTTAATTTATGATCTCTTTTTGGACACGTGTGTTCTCCAGGCAGGGCAGGATAAACCAGGATCCACCAGGATGGATGGTGATGGTCATACTGGGAAGCCCCCCCCTGCTAACCAACACCTTAACCATGGCTTAGCCAGGCTTAATAGGAGCTGCAGTGACTTTTGAGCAAAAAACATCCAGTTTTGGGTCATGGCTGACGTAAAGCAGATGGAGCTGGAGTAGGATTGGTCCAGGATGGGGGTGACACCCTACGTTCCTCCACCAAATCGCCCCAATTCCCGTTCTCCTGGAAAAGAGGAACACAAGACGACGCCGGTGTTACTGATGGAGATGGGAGGTTTCACAGTCCCCCCCTTGGATTAAAAGCCCATTTTGGGGATTAAATGCCCATTTTGATAAGTGTTCACAAAAATGGTTGTTTTCTACCCATTGGGTTCATGGACGTGGCTGCGCATCGCTTCTCCCCACTAAAATGTAAACATTTGGGTCCAACCATCACCTCACCAAGGTCCAACGAGGGACAAACGGCCCCCAATCAACCACTAATTGGAATTTAGCCCTAACGAGCCTGGCCAGAAGAAGCAGAGGTGCAGGATCTGAACTTTCCAAGGGCTTTTCAAGCAGCAATCCCAGCCGAAGGGCACAGGGAAACGATGAGGAGCAAATAATTGGAAATATTCTGACCCAAAAGAGCTGAGGAAATTGCTCGGGTGGTTGAATATTCCCACATTTGCCCCCAAAATTGATTAAAAAAAGGCTACTTACACCTTTGTCAGCTTCATCTCCCGATTTTTCCTCTCCATCACCATCATCTGCTGCGAAAAACAAAAACCATTTAGTGGGGATGTGTCTTTTCTCCCACTTTACACTCCAAAGGGCCCCAAATAAATCACCAACTGCTGCCATCACGAGCGACGACGACTCAAAACTCCAGTGACAACAGCACAAAGGTCACTGGCTTCTCCTTATCTCTGCTGCAAACTCTGAACAGTGCTCACCTCGAGCATGAGATTTCATCCCCAGCCCCAAAATTGTAACACTTGCAGGGGTGTTACAATGCTTAATGGGTAAAATGGGACCTTATTGTCCTCTACAACTACCCAAAAGGAGGTTGTAGTGAGGCTGGGGTTGGTCTCTTCTCCCGAAGTGCTGATGACAGGACAAGAGGAAATGGCCTCAAGTTCCATCAGGGGAAGTTTAGGTTGGAGATTAGGAAGAAGTTCTTTACTGGGAGGGTGGTTGGGCACTGGAATGGGCTGCCCAGGGAGGTGGTGGAGTCACCGTCCCTGGGGGTGTTCAACAAACGGGTTGATGAGGCACTTGAGGCCATGGGCTAATGGTCTGATGGTCAGGAATATGATGGGATAAAGGTTGGACTTGATGACCCTGGAGGTCCCTTCCAACCATAATGATTCTATGATTCTATTCTATGATTCTAATAAATACAACAGCCTTGCAAAGTTAACAGCTGTCAAAGATAAAATGCTTAAAACCCGGGGGAAATGGGTGGTGGTGGAGGGTGGAGGTGGCTTGTACCGTTCTCACTGTCCTCCCCCTCGCTGTCGGTCTTTGCCTGTTTGCCCTCGGGCTCGTCCCCACTCTGTGACTGCTTCCTCTTGCGTCCTCCTCCTCCTCCCTCGCCGTCCGAGCGCCCGCCTGAGCGGTTGCGGAAACCTCTTCTCTTGGGCTGAAATGAAATGGGTTGTAGTGATCAACTTGACACCAAAAACCTTCAAAAATCAAAGTATTCCACCCATCTGCTGAAAAAGGTCGATTTTTTGTCACCCTGTGGGTTTATTTTGGGCTGGAAAAGGGTTTTATAGCAGGGCTGGTGGCCTGAGAGAGCCGATTGGGGATGGGGGAAGCACTCAAAGGTTTTTTTTTTCCATGGGTGACCCTCTGCTCTATCCCAATTTAAATTATCCCACGGTGGAAGCGAGGGGAATTCATCTGGACAAATCAAAGAGAACCCAACGGCGAGGACTTACCGTGAGCGCGTTCATGTGCCAGGGCACCGCCCCCATCCTGTCTCTGTTCCGTTGCCTCCCCATTCCGTACGGCACATTCCCATACCGTCCCATTCCCATGCCCGACATCCCCATCATGCCATAGTCATAGTCTCCGTAGTCCCCATAGTCTCCGTAGTCGCCGTAATCGCCATAATCCCCCCCGTAGTCGCCGTAGTCGCCGTAATCGCCGTAGTCGCCGTAATCGGGAACGAGGGCTTGGGAAAAGAGGGAAGGGAGCCTGTTGGATCCGGCCCCCCCCATCCCACGCCCACCCATGTAGTTCAACTCATTCCAGCGAGCCGAGAGGCGCTCGGAGCTGGACGAGGGCATGAAGTGGTCGGCGCGGTTGAAGGCGTTGAGGCGGCCGCGGTTCTGCGCGCGGTTCTGCCCCCGGCCCCGCGCCAGCCCGTAGCCGTTCCCTCGGTTCCGAGCTTGCTCCCGGCGCCCGTCGAAGTGGCTCCCGAAGGAATCGTTGCGCTCGCTCCCCGCGTCGCCGTAGTCGTAGCCGGAGCGGTAGACGTCGCGGTCGTTCATCGAAGACCTCGAGTCGTAGGAGTCGAAGGACTCGAAGCGGAAGGAGCTGCGCGGAGGAGACAACGTTTGGGGATCAAAATCCCATCGTGCAGACATTTGCACCCATTTTTAACCAAAACCCAAACGTTTTCAGCCAGAAAAATGGAATTAAGACATTTTTAAGCCCTGCATGCCCATCGTTTTCTGTACCCCATGTCCTCTTTTCCCCAGGTTTCAGGGAAAATAAAATCATATCCAAGACTGTTGAGTATCTGTTATGACAAATGTTTTGGTTTTGCTGCAAGGACCCAAACAGGGGGTGGTGGGGTTTAGGACCCTTTGTTCAAAGGGATCTGAGGTGTCAGGATTCCCTCCCACTCCCTGCCAAACTCTATCAAGCCAGGACAACCATGAGTTCCCCTCTTCTTTCTGCTCCCCTTCTCATCGCGACGTGGAGATGTCCCAGAGGGAGGAAGAGCCCAGCCTTTGTCACCAGCTCCACGTGCTCTGCAGGATCCGACTCCACTGGGTGCTGGGAAGAGCTTTGGACCCCTTTTTCCTCCATTGGCTTTGCCATGGGGGACTTTTGGGAACTTATATTGGCAATCATCAGTTGGGTTGTGTGTATTTGTATGGATTTGTATAGATTTTCTTCTTCTCCCACATGTTGCTCCCCATTCCATTAAATCTATCCCAGTTTTAACTCCCAACCCTTGAGCCTCCATCCCTTATTCCCCTTCTGCTTCCCCTCGAGGGGGTGGAGGGCAGTAACAAAGAGCAAACTCTGTCTCTCTGGGTTGTGGCTCACCCTGGCCACTTAAATCAAGACAGTATCTGAACCAAAATCCTCCAGAGACATCAACATTTGGACCCCTAAACCCCACCAGGTTTTATTTTCCTGGAGGAAAAGCCAATCCCAAAAGCTCCCCCAGGAAAAAGCTGCTGCTTGTGGTCTCCAAGCTGCCCCTCTGGGTGTGGATTAATGTGGAAAACCCCCTCAGTGCCTTTTCTGACCACACCAGCGAGCATCAAATGGCAAAAAAGAAGGGAAAATTTAATTTATGTAGCAACTTTTGCCAAGATTCATTATTCTTTCAGCACCAAACCTCTGCTGGAGTGAGACAAATCTCCAGATTGGCATCGTTTAACCCAGTGGGAGGAAAAATAACTCTAATTATTGGGTAGAAAAAGGGAAGCAGAGGATAAAAATACTTTAAAAATACAGAAGAAGTGGGACAGTCACCTCTCATGGTCTTCCATGCCCTCCCCGGTGCCGCCGCTGCCCTCCTTGGAGAGCATATCCAAGCGTTGGTTGATCTTGGCGATGATGGAGTCCGAGTTCTCGTTGGCCGAGGCCTCGGTGCCGTAGGAGGCCACGGGCATGGCGGCGCTGACCTCGGCGTTCATGCTCAGCTCCGAGGCTTTGGGGGTCTCCCAGCTGCTGGAGGTGGCCGCGGCGTAGTTGTAGGTGGCCGCCGTGTTGGCGGCGGTGGTTTGGGTGTTGTAGTAGTCGTAGCCTTCATAGCCTGGTGGGGAAGGGAGTAAAATTGGGATTAATAAGAGTTGCAAAGACAGGAGGGAAGAGTTTAGATGCCAACGGGTCCCACCAGGGAAAACCACAACGGGGTTTCACCTCCTTTAAAAAGAAATTTGCTTTATTAAAGTGGGAAATAGCAAAGATTCTTGTTGTTCCACCCTTGGAACACAAAAATCATTCCCCTTTGGGTGATTGTTTGCAATTTCTGAGCAAGATCCCAACCCAACGACCCAAGGAAACGTAAAGCGGCCGCGCTGCCGGGCACGTGGCCACGGATCCAGCAGGATAAAAAGGACCCAAATCAATCAAGGAGTCAGAAACCCAAAGCTGCATCACCCCTGAGCTCCTCTAAAGCCATCGTCGTGATAATATTCTCTAAATTCTCCTTTTTTGTGATGTTTGTGATCAAAACCAGCGCCATTCCGGCTGCCGATGCCGCTTGTGCCGACCGGCACGGCCTCACCGTGTCTTTGTATCCCCCCTCATCCACCCAAAACTCCTGTTTTGATTTAGATTTTAGGGTCCTTGGAGCAGCGAAGGCCTCTCTGCTCCGTGTCAGCACAACACCCAGGGAATGAGTCCTTGATGCTTAACCAAAAAGAGAAATAATGGAATTAAAAAACCCCTCGATTTCACCAATAATTCGAGCTGGGGGGGGTTGAATCCACAGCCCAATGGCCAATTTTATCATATTTTATAAAACAATCTCCAGGTTTCCCTTGGGAAAGTGTTAAGACCGGTATAAAACAGCCACAGGATCCAACTCAAGGCCAATTAATTAACTGCTCTGAGAGGAAAAGTTCATTAGCGAAAGCCAATCAAGTTTTAGTGAGCGAGACCCACGGAGCTGCCAGGATTGCAGGGGCACAGCTCAGATTTTGAGGGGAAAACCGAGATAAAGGCAAATTGATTGATTGATTAATTGATTGATTGATTAATGCACACATCTGTGGCTGCGCTGGATCCAATAATTAATGGAGATGTAAAATAAATGAACTTTTCTCATCCACGCGCTGATTTTTGGGGTTTAAGGAGCCGGCGGTTGGGAGGGAGCTGCTGGGCAGCGAGAGAAAAAGCTGCAATCAAAGTCAAATTAAAGGAATTCATTAGCAAGGAGTGGTTGGGAAGCCTGGAGCCACGCGCTCCACGGCGACGTCCAAGTGGAGATGATTTATGGAGCAGGGAAACGGCTCCGCTGGCTCCAGGCGACTCTGGAGACCGAACCCGGGGATAAACGAGGTTGTTTTAGCACTCACCTTGCCAGCTCGTGGCGTTGGTCGCGTAGGTACCTGAACGGGATGAGAAGAAAAGAGAATTTCAGCTCTAAAAGCAGCTTTGGAGCTCAGAGATTAAAAATATCCAGAATCCAGCTTGATTGGGGATGGATCTTCTTGTGCTGAGGCTTCCAGGAGTGAATTATGGCAATGAAATGGGGAATATTCCAAAAAATCGATGTAAAAGGGACTTGAAAAGAACTCAGATGATGCCTCAAAACCCCTCGGGCAGCACGGACACCACAGCCAAGGTGAAATGGCCATTTTTCAATGTCAAAACTCACCTTGAGTGTTGGCAGCACCGGTGTTCCAAGTGCCATAACCTGGAAGGAGAAGAAAAAGCCATCAGCAGGGTCCTGGGGTTTGCTTCATTGACCCCAGATCCAACAATTCCTTCCATTGACCCAACAATTCCTTCCATTGACCCAACAATTCCTTCCATTNTCTGCTGACCCAACAATTCCTTCTGCTGACCCAACAACTCCTACCCTTGAGAGAGCTGGAGAAAATGCTTTGTTTTTATACTGCATAACAAGAAAAATCCATGAGGAAACTCCTCTGTAGCTCCTCTATAAGCGGGGTTGGATCTGAGCTGGGCTGAGGGTTATTTATAAAATCCCAAGAATCGGAAAAACCGCTTCATTTTCACACTATACAAGAAAAAAACCCACAAGAAAACCCCTCTACAGCTTTGGGTTTTCAATCTATGAATAGTTCTGCAAGGCAAAGGGGAGATCCCGGCTTTAAGCAGCTCCTTAACATCGTGATGCCAGCAAAATAATTCTCCAAAATAGCTCTCAGCTGCCTAAAATCCTCCCGGGTTGTTTATCCAGATGCACTCGGTTGTTGGGTTGTGAACCAGCACCTGCAGAGCACGATCCAACGTCCATCCAGGGGGCTTTTCATCCCCTCACCTCATTTTTATGCCCAGGGAAGAGGTGAAATGGTTAAAAAGCATCTAAAAGCACCACGGGAGAGCTGCTGGGCATCGGGTTTCCACGGAGTCGAAGGCAAAGACAGCAGGAACCTGGGAGGAGCAGCTCGTCAACGTGATCCTGGGATGAATTATGAATGATCTCTGCAGGAGAAGCTTCCCAAAGCACCTGGAGGAACATCTCGCCTCCTGGGAGCAGAATCTACTTCTCCTGGTAGGAGAGTCCACCTCCCCCTCATAGCAGAGTCCACTTCTCCTCGTGGCAGAGTCCACCTTCTCC
>VZRW01014115.1:0-38384 GCA_013398125.1 Aegotheles bennettii
CTGTGATTCTGTGAAAAATCAAGCTTATTGTTAACATCCAAGGTAAAATATTTATAGCAAGACATACCTTGACTAAAGACACTTAATTTAGAAGAGAGTATTTCATCTTAAGTCAAACAGCAGCTTGTGAATTTAGATTAAGGGCTTCAGAGTTTTTTGCCTTTTACATCCATCTCCCGTTAACTGCCTTTTCAATATTGAGTGCTTATATCTTGAAAAATATTCTGTTGATACAAACTTGCACACAGAACTACAAATGTTGCATTCTTTAACCATGACCAATGATCTTTATTATTTAATCCCGCAGGAATACCATGTTTTTACACTTTATCTCTTTGCTGAACCAAATTAATTAAAAGATTACCCTAAACTCAGAATACTTGGAAACACCACAGGAGAAATTTCATTTCCTCAGCATTTCATTTCTAGTAAAACTGGCTTGATTGTACCACTCTGCAGCTGTGATTTGTGAAGTAAGTGGCATGGCTAAATATGCTCAAAATCTGACATGTTCCCTGAGCAACAAAGGGACTGAAGGCAAATGTTACAGTATTACTGATGACACCAGTAGTGGTTGTTTAAGCACTTGTTTCATAAACAATAAAAAGCAGCAATTAAAAAAAATATCAAGCAGGCCTCTCTTCTTTTTCTTTCTCCTTTGATTAGCTTTCTTCTGCTGTTTTTCTTTATTCTTCTTGTAATTGTAAGCTCATCTGCAGTCCCTGTTTATGAAGCTTTGTATGCTTTGTATTCTCTTCAGTGTCACCTCCTTCCAGACACCTTTCCTCTTGAAGGTTTTTACCTGGACATAAGGGAGATTTTTATTATGACTAATCTTGCAATATCACTTCCAGCTCTTGGTAACTGCACGATGAACAAACCACATGGAGGTTTCTTCCCTGAAGACTATACAGTCGGTACTGTAACACTGCAGAAGAGGCACATTATTGGCAGGGGAGTGTGCTGGGTTGATTCATTCATGGGGTTTTCTGTGGTATTTGTATTTTACCCGGTACACTGGCAAATTCAGGCTAAGGGACTTGCAAGACCTGAAATCTCATGGACAAAGTGACCTGAAATACAGCTTGCCTGGCTTCAGAAAGTCTGGAAGGGACTTCAGATACACAGAGCCTTTGTCTCCTGGTCTAACCCCAATTCTTTTCAGATTAAATGCTTCTGTGATTTCTCATTTTCCTTACTTTTTATTTTCCACTTACCTGCATTGTTTCCACAAATAAAATCTTTTCACTTGAGCATTCTTCCTTCTCCCATACCTTGATAAGGAGGTGCTCTCCACTTCCACATAAAGCTGTTATCTGTAGTGAGCCCTGGAGGTCCTGCTCTCCAAATCACCGCAGTGAAATCACCAGGCACCACTCAGCCAAATCTTCTTGAAACTCCTTTATTCTAAATAAGGTTTCCTCTCTTCTCTGGCTCTTGTCTGTTGTCTTCTCTGCAATCCTTAATGGCAGCTAAATCAAGAGAAGCTGTAACTGTAACTCATATCCAGCACAAAATACCTATCTTCCCATTTCTCTTCTGTTCTTTTGACCTCTGTTTTCAGAGGCCAGGTGACATCCTCAGGTTTCACAGTGTGACTCTGGAGCAGTTGAATCAACACCAGTGAATTTAGAGTGTTGTGTTATAAAATTGAGAGATTCATCTGTGCCAAGCCTCCTCTGTTGGATTTTACCTTGTTTTCATTTCCCATCATTGCTGTTGATATTCTGTCTTCAGTACCCTTATAGATTTTATCCAGCTGGGAGCCATGCCTGAGAACATGGGGAAATGTTCTACAGCTCTGCCCTGTAGAGCTCTAAGCCTGGTAAAAACTGGGGAGTTTTTCAAAGATAACTGACAGCAGAGTTTTGGCCTTTAATTGAAAGGAGAGAAGGCAGACTAAGTCCTTACAAAGCAGCTGTAGTGGCTAAACCTCAGACTGTCAACACTTTGTAAAGAAACTATGACTACTTTTTCCCATGTGAGGTTTTAAATTTTGTAATCAAGAAAAAGCTGTGGCAGTCAAGCGTCTATTGGTGACAACTGCATACCTGACTCTTTCTACCCATGGGAATAACTAGACTAAGATGGAATAGTAAATGTCAAGAAATGGGAGAGATGTACAGAATTTCAGCTGGAAATCATAAAAAAAGTCCGCTTGTTACCAATAGATTTTTAATGCTCTGAAGGCTTCATAACCACAATGCCCATTTGAAGTGGCATATCATTACAAAAGAAATGCAAAAGAAATACAAGCTTATGTTTTAAAGCACAAGAAAATAAGGTGATAAATGCACCGGAGATGCATTGGGTTTCCAGACTGAAGAACTGCATCAAAAACTATCTTCTTTCCTTGGGGTTGGAGCCATGGCCCTGCAGAGGAGCCATCCTGGGGACACCTGCTGTCAGTTGCACGGCTCACCCCATGAAATGTCCTGTGCAGGAGGCAGGTGTGACAGCTTTTGGCTGGCAGGAAAGTGATTTTTCATTCTTTTTATATTTTTTTAAGAATAAACATGACGGCTTCTTTTCTTTTCTAACCAATAGGAGGATATTTGAGCAAAAAGTCTTGAAGGACGGCATTAAAAGAAGAAAAGAGGGAGCAGAAACCAAAAAGCTGACTTCTCCCATTCTGAAATGTCCTTTCATGTCATCTTTCTTTTATTTCTCTACCAATGGAGAAGTAGATACAGCACTAATGCAAACAGTAGCTAGAGTGGTCAGAAGAGCACGCACCTGACCAATAATCCCCAAAATGCTAAACCCTAGAAAATCAGTTATCCCACAGGTATAAAAAGGCTAAATCTCCACAACAAGTCACTACCAAACATGCTGTGTGCACACAGGACTAGACAGCAAAGGAAGGTAGGTGTCCCACATTCCTAGTTGCAGAACACAAGAGGAAAAACAGGAAGAAAGAGCAGAAAAGCGGCTAGAAAGGCACCAGTTGCCTTCTACCTCTTAGGATGCACTGCAAGACCCTGCTGCCCCACCTCATTTATTTGACTCAATATTTGTTAGTGCCCAGAGACACCAAAAGACTATTCTGCTTTTGATATAGGTAATAGTCTCTTCATCTACAAAGACGTGGCTGGTAAGATGTTCAGGACGACATACTGACAATTCAGCAAGCACGGCACTAACTCTGGTGTGTGAGAGGAATTGCCTAATACCAATAACAACAACATGTTCCATTAGATGGGTGCATGCCCTGACAATCAGCTACAGTTCTCCCTTCAAAAAACAGCCCCGGACTCTTATTCAGCAGTGGTGAACTAGAAATCTCAGAAATGAGAAAGGAGTGGGCACCAAACCACAGGAATTCAGGTAGTTGCCCAAGAGGTAAGAAGCAGCAAACAGGAGTCCTTTATGAATCTCAAAATGTAGCGGTTTTTTTCTTGTGTGCTTAGTGAACATCAAATGTGATGACCCCAGTTTGAAGAGATCTCTATTTAAAGATACATGTATCAATTAGGACTAACAAGTGAAAACTTACTGGGAATTACAGAATTTGTAAATAACATGACAGCAAAAGAAGCAAAAAAGTTTGGGGTATTTTTTTGTAGAATATTAAAAGTTAGAGAAATATAATACCTGTGTGCAGTAATCTTTCTCACTAAAAGTCAAGATGGGTTTGTTCCTTACTGAGACACTAAAGGATGACAGTAGCAGACTGGTTCACACTGGGTTTCCAGTGCATCCTGATGGAGACTACTTCATAATACTGCCTGTTCACAAGGGCAAGGGTCTTTCTAATATTAGCTCAGCTTCTAGTTCTGATTACTGCTATCACTCCCTATTTACATGTGTGTAACACACAAAATTATTACCACTATTCCTAATGACTGTAGTTTTCACACATTTTCATTTTTAATGATTGCCTAAGCAAATAATACATGAGTATCTCTATTAATCTTGCCTGAAAATCTCCACCACCTTTTGTCTTAATTTCTTTGCTTCTCAGGTTAACCATAATGATTTCAACTATTTGAAAGTTTACAGTAATATTCTACAACATATTTCTGACCATAGGAGTCCTAGTAATATAAAATCTCTGTCCTGCCTCTGTTTCTGCATTGGTTTCAGCAATTGAGAGATATTTCAATATATTTCTTTGTGTGTGCCGCGTAACATTGAGGTTTCAGTCCAGCTGAGGCCTTGCCAGAAGAGAAAGATTGCTGTATGTGCCTTAAATAGTCCTGATCATTTTATATCCCACCTATGAGTTTTGCTTTTTTACAGCTTCGCGACACTGCTAATTTGTGTTTGGTTTCTGACTTACTAAAAATGCAGATTTTTACCTGTGGTACTGCTGCCTGTCTCATTGCCCTCCCACCTGTAGCACTGCAGTTCATTTCTTCAGTCTCCACTTATCCTCCTTCAATGGCAGCCTATTTATTTCAGTCCATCTATCTCTATTCATTGAGACCCTTCTGAGTGTTATTCCTGCCATCTAAAATATTTGAAATCCTTCCCAGCTTAGACTTATATGAAAATATAGGAGTCATCCTCTCTTGGTTATCAACCAAGTCTTTATTCAATAGTAGCCATAACAAGACTGATGTCCATACAACCTTACTTTATACATGTGGCCAAGCTGATGGTGAACCCGAGATCGCTGTTCCCTGAGGATGTTTTACGCCAGACCTGTCTCCTAGCTTTCAGTAGTTTCCCCTGGACAACATCCCACTAGTCTGCCTGTGAGAGTGCCATGGGAGACAGTGTAAAAAGACGCACTGAAGTCCAGTCATAGCCCATCCCCAGTTTCTCCTTTCACCACAAAGTCATTGAAGGATATTAGACTGGTTTGAGATGATCTGTTATTGACAAATCCACACTGGTCATTACTTACCACTTTGTGAACTTCTGCACTTTCCTAGAGTGTGTACATTAGCAAAATACAGATAGTGCAACTTGGCTGTTTCTCAGTGGTACTGCATCAGGGGAGGACTGCCAGGATCTTTATCTTCTCCATCAATATCATCACTTCTCTCTGTTTGAAGGGGACCATGCAGGGTGATGTAGTTGAAAACTGTGGTGTGACTCCTCACTTCTGCTAGCTGAATGTGCTCACCTGCACAAGGGTCATTTGTACTGCTAAAGGCGTGTGAGAGACCTTTGTGTGTCACAGCTTCAGAAAAATGGCAGCCCACACTCTGATCCTTGACAACATTAGTAGTTTGAGTGACAACTTCATTTCACTTCATAGAGGCTGAGGTTAAACCAGCTTTGCAAACTCTTTCCTGATGACCCGGGGTATAGATGGGAATGCGGGAACTTGAGGAGAAAGGTCAGGGTAATAAAATTTTTAGGCACATGAATGGGACAGAAAAACACTCACATAATGTTGTGCATCATTAACAGAGAAATCACAAATGCCTATGGAGGGCACATGAGAAGACAAAAATGGCCAGATCTGTATGTGAAATGCAGAAATGTAGTGACTGCACACAGCCATAACTCACGCTCATATACCTCATGTTTATTTCTCTGCCTATTCTAAATATTTGACCTCAAATGTCTGGCCTTTATCCTTCAGAAATGAAGAGAAACAACTCCAACTGAACCCTCATGGCCCTGTGTTTTAACTGTAATGGCAGACAAACCAAAGTGGGTCTAGACATGTTTGATCTGCCTTCCTCATTTAAGAGAGTTCTGATCCCAGCAGTGTAAATGTAAATAGCACATTATATTTACACTGCAACTAGTGAAAGGCCATGGGTACAATTTGCAGGGTTGTAAAATTCTCAGACACGCCTCGTGTTTTCTTCCAGCTGAGCACAGCATCAGAGCCACTGTGAGTACCAGCACACCAACAAGAATAAAACAGTATTGCCTCCTCCCTACTGTCATTCCCATCTCAAAAACTTACTCTTGGAATAGGTCATTTAAATGTGATCCTACTCCCTTAAGTGAACATTCTGCCTCTTTTTGTTTCCATACTACAGTGCTTTCCCATCATTAAGCCATTTGAGTGAAATACTGAACTGATTAATGTGGCATTTTCCACTAAACTGTTTCAGGAAGTGCTGCACCTTACCAGTGGGATGCTTTTGAATAATGTAATCTCTTTAGTATAATTAAAACTAAGTTCTGAAGTTAGTACCTTTTTTCCCTGGAGACACTCAGCAAAATGTCAAGTGTTCTTTCTAGTGGAACTGCAATCCCATAGTGCAAACAAATAAATTTATCCACTGGTCCCTGCAAGCAGGAGACCTTTGCCTCTATTCTTTGTCACTTCATTTTTTAACATGAGTAAATAGTGCATGAAATAATAAACAGCCTCTATGCACAGAATGACAGACTATTTAAAAAGGCTTGAAGAAATGAGGTACCATAGGTAACAATAGTAAGAAGTCCTTGTTTTGTTTTACTAATGCCTCCTTTCAAGTGTGACTCTTAAAATGAAGTTTAAATGCTTATTTACAAATGGAACAAATGGTATGAAACAAAACATTTGGTTCCCCTAGCCTTCTCAGGGCACTTTTTTTTCCTTAGAACAAAACAGGACTGGGGTGCCACCACCTGGAGAGCTGCAGCAATATTGTTCACAGATTTCAAGTTTCTTAGAGTTGCTGAGACTCCATAGAATTACAGCCGAATCGTGGGCAAAACTCCAGGTAAAAGGGTGGAGAATCAGTTCAAATTATGTTTGAGAAACTCACAGGCAGGAAGATACATTTTAACAATTAATCACATACATTATTACATTCACCAAAAAAAATCCTGACTATGTGCATCATATGCATAGCAGGTCATTGTATTTGCTTGATCTCCTCCTTCACATTGCTGAGATGCTCTGAAAGTGAGGAGTGGCCTGTTGCTGTAACCTCCACCTCTGAGCCACATGGCTACAGTGACCTATCCTGAAATGAGAAAGTATCAGGTACAACATAAGTTCGCAACCACATTACTTTGCACCGTCTGCCAGACTTTACAGAACCTATTTGAGATCATTTGTACTTTCAAAATTTGCTCTTCTTAATTTAAATGAAAACCCAGCTAGAAGTTACAGTATGTGTTTAGGAAGCTGAATTAATTCCAGCTTAAAAGCACATTGTATATGTAGGATTGGCTTCTCTCCAGGATTTTATTATTATT
Organism: Aegotheles bennettii; assembly: GCA_013398125.1. NCBI lineage: Eukaryota > Metazoa > Chordata > Aves > Caprimulgiformes > Aegothelidae > Aegotheles > Aegotheles bennettii. The sequence continues at coordinate 7,102 of VZRW01014115.1, forward strand.
TATAATTGCACTTCTTATTGAAGTTGGATGTAGAGTACAGGACACTGTTAGCTAGAGATAAAGATAGGACAGTTAAATATCTGCTGTTAATTAGCTTCCTCCTCCTAAACAGTCATATATAAGTCATTGGAGTTATTATAGGAAACAGTGTATGCTTGTGCAATAAGCACAAGAAGATCAAAGCTTAATATTTTCCTGTCTAACTTGAGCCCTCTGGAAGGTAAGCATGTAGTCTAAGCTAGTCAGGTAAAATCCCTCCATGTTTGTTATGGGCAGAGAGAGACACTGCTGGGTCCTTCCCCTGCAAGAGTTTCCTAAACTTTGTGCAACCAACTACTTACTGGAAAAGCCCATCTGTCCCCATCAACTCTAGAGACAGCCTGAACATTCAGTTCATGGTAGATACCTCTACTTGTAGGTGGTCAGATGCCTGGGAGTTGTAGCTCACCCTGTTTCTAACGTCATGAAAGGACTCATATAAGCCTGGCAGAACTAATGCCTTGCTTATACATTGTTTAACAGAAACTAAATGAATGAGAGCTATCAGATATATCTTTGGAGGAAAACAATTCTCCAATCAAGTCCATAAATATGTTGCCTTTATCCTCAGCAGTGGCATTGACATACACAAATATTAGCCACGGCTACTCTGCACTTCTTATAGCTAAGCCTTCTGTTTATCTCTTCACTTGCAATGCTCCTGTTACAAGATCACCAGATACTGGGGGAATGAATGTCTGACAACATAGATTAGCTTAGAGTATAACATAACCACATTAGTGTCTTGTAAGAACATGATGCTTAAACAGTACCACTTCCTAGTTTACAAACATTTTGGACCTAGCACATCCATGTTGTACAAGGTTAATTGCTCTTACTAATCCAGTAATGGAAATCTATTGCTATTGTATGTGATAGAAAACCACCATAAACCCTAAATGCTCTTGGTTTGTATTTTTTGATTATCTGTTATGACTAAAATCCACGGCATTCAGCAGTTGCCTATGCACAAGCAGACAACCAGCAACGGTTCTGAGGGGTGAGTTACATGGTAATGTTTGAATTCAGAATTATCATGAAACATCCCCAAAAGTGGAACATGGTCATCTGCAGTGATGAGCTGATACAGGGGCTCTCCTGCATACTTCTCACCTGAACCAATCTGCCCCCTCCTAAAGGGCTCCTGGGCTGGTTTGGGAGTCCCTACAGCTGCCCCATTGAGCCTCTCAACTGCTCTTGCCTGCCTGCAGCTGAGCCAGCCCAGGGAGCCAGTCCTGGATTGGGCATTGCTGTCCCACACCTTTTCCCACCCAGAGTGTATGGGATGTCTAAACTGGTGCTGCCCTTCAGGAGCAGCCAAGCCAAAAAAGGGCACATCACAAGAGAACAGCCAAAGAGGGGTAGTCCACTGAAATACAGACAAATGCAAAAGAGGCTCTTAATAGTGATTGCTTTCCTCACCCAGCTTCATCAGATGAGTAATATAATCATTTGATAGCATTTTCTTTAGCTGTAAAGTGAGGATTACAGTATGTCATACTTACGTATCTCATGTGGAGAGCCAAGATGATTAAATAGTGGATTAAATAATTGGGTGTGTGGTGGAGTTTGTAATAACTGATCCCGCCTAGTTTTTTTACAGGGCTGTATACAAGCTATTAGACTTCTCAGTAGGTCACACATGGAGGCTCACAGTATGTGAAAAATATTGCTTGAATTACAAAACCAAATAATACCAAAATATCTAGACAGAAGAGACACGTACCAAAATAAACTAATCATAATTAATTTTATAAATGGACTGTGTACAAAGTACTCTTGGATCCTTTTAGAGCTATTGCTAATATATATTTATAATCATTTAAGTTACAATATAGAATTAGGACTAACATAGAAATAGGAGAAATTGTAATCTAGAAGTGTTGAAGGTTTATTGCTGCAAGTGCTGTGGTTGATATACCTTTAGTTTTCATGTTGTAATCAAGTATGATATGATAATGTTCCTCAGAAAGGACACAGAGGAAAAGCTGAAGAGCTTAGTGTTCACCTTTTCATTTTTAGGAAAAAAAAAAGATTTACAGATATTTTTATCAAGAGCACTGAAATATATTTCCTCTAGAATCATGTGAATGTCTATTCAGCATTATGCAAAATTATTTTTTCACATTTAAAATTATGCTTATCTTTCACTCGTTGTTTGTTTCTGCTTTTTTTCTTACTAGTATTATTAATTTTAAGCTTTTAATCTCCCAAGGCTAATTAAGGGCCAATTTGCACAGCCTCTTGGAATGAGCCATGCTGTGGAGCAGCAGGAGTGATGGCAGTGCTCTTTGCAGCTGGGAAAGAGGAAAGTCACAGTGGACATAATCCCACCCATCACCATACCAGCGAGATGGATTATCACTAAATCTGCATTGGCCAGCTAGGGAGCCACTTTTTATAGACCTCTCTTCACCACTCTGGCACTCAGCAGCTGATGTACAGTTTGGAGAATGAGTATTTATAACTCATCCAGTTTTGAAACCTCTCTAATGCAGCCATAAATGCTCACATTTAAGGAAATACTTAATACTTAACTGTCATATTACTCTCCTTGCCGCAGTGGATGTCTGTGTTAAACCAGGGTCTTTTAATTTGGATAGAGGGAAACAGAGACTTTTACCCCAAAAAGTTCACATGTATAATACAAGATAGCATTGTACTTTTCCAGCATTTTATCCCCTTGTTTCCTATGCTAGCTGTTTTGAAAAGATGTTTTGTTTCACACGGCAGCAATGTCTGCCAGGTTGTTTCCTCCATTTCGAAACATCCCCCTTATTTTAGAGCCAAGCACATGGGTGAAGAGTTTGGTAACCCCCATTCAGAGGATGTGAACTGGGACTGATTGAATCCCTCTCCCCTTCGTGGCACCCACATCTTGCTCAGTCTGCCCCGGGCCTCCTCACACGCCCATCCCTGTCCTCGGCTGCTCTCACTCTGGCTCACCCACACAATTAGACTTTCACCCGTGCTTAATCATTGCCCAAAGTCCTTTAATTTGAACTGGCTGCCTTTGCACTGCCAAGCACAGACGTACCTGGGCACAGCCAAGGCCAGGCGGCTGGGGTCCCGCACAGGGTGCAAGGCTGTTTGCCTGCCTCTGTTTAAGTTGGCGTTTACTCTTCCAGGCATGTGACAGTTTCTTTTCCCTCCCCAGGGAAGCCTGAAGTCTTCCCATGATATTAGGTTCTGCCTAAAGCTGATGGTATGGCTTTGGTTTGTCCCAGAAAATTTTTATTGTGGAGTCCCATATGGTATAAATCAGTGATTATGTACGGCTGGGATGAACACCAAAAAAATTCCTCAAATTAGCATTGAATTTGACCCATTACATTTCACACATGATCTGTTGGAGACTCAACGCTTAAATCTATTCCTTCATTAAGGTAAATGTCTACAGCATGTTTAAATGTCGGTTTATTATAACACTGCCTATGAGTGTTTAGACTATTGGCATTTTAATTTATTTTTTTTTTTATTTATTTCAGGAAAAATAAGTTTGAATTTGAGAATTGAAGCTCTGAAAATTAAATTAGTTTTGCACGGATGTATTCATATAAATACTGTCTAGCTTTAACAAAATTAGTTTAATAAAGACATGTATGATTAGGTCATATATTGAGAAAAGAAAGCTGAATTAGTTAATTGGCTTCTAAAACTCAACAAATTGTAAGTATGATCCTGAAATACTTAAGTTCCTACTGTGTTGCTTTTTTTAGGTATTGCTGAAGAAATGCTTTCAACTGTCTATAAATCTAGCCTTCCAAATGTTGAATTTAGCTGTGAAAATCGGCTTTTCCTAAAAGGAATATGGAAGAGTGCCTGAAAACTGAAATAAGTACCTCTCTCAGCTCCCAGTACAGAATATCACAAGCAAGCATCTGCTTGCTTGAATTCTTAACGACAGCCATCTCGTTCCAAACATGAAGCCTAAGCGAGAGAGGTCCGACACATGCTTTGACACCGGGTATGTACAAAGCGACTCAAATGTCTCTGAAATACACTCATTTCTACTCACAGCAGTTTTCACTGGTTTGCTGTGGCTGTGCACCAGCATAACCAAATATAGACCTTAGCCCCATAAAGTCTATTTAGATTGAAAGTACCATACTGTAAGAGGAAACAACTTCGAGTGCCTTTTGAATTAAATCTTTTGCTGTCCTCCTAGAAAGATTGTCAGATCTTGAGTTTAATAGGTATCATTCAATCTCTCTATGGCCCTGTAACTCATTGGTTTAGAACATACTAACTGGGGATAAAAAATGACCAAAAAAGGCTTATACAACTAGTTCTGGGAAAATTTGTTTAAAGGAAAGCAGCTTAGCTTACCAAGCTTGGACTTGCAGGATTAGTTTGAATCAGAAAGTAACACAGGATTACAGAAATAAAAAAGATTTATCTTGATATACTGTCTTTTAACAATAAATAGGGGTTACACTAGTAAAAATTAATAATTTTCAGAAGAAAATACTAATAATAGGGTTAAAAACAAGACATACAGGTGAATTCTGGCATAGGGGTTATTTTTAGCCTGGGCCAGATGATGCCATCTTCCTTTTCGCAAAGAAGAGCCTACATGGTGGATGACACTCCAAACCTAGTAACAGTCCAGTCACCCGCTCCAGCATGCCTGATGCCAGCCCTGATTCAGTGCCAACGCAGCCGCTGCAGGCTGGATGTGGAGCATGCCTCCAGGCACACACACAGCGCTAGAGACTGCCTGCCTGCCTGCCAGCACCCCCAGGACTGTGTGCATCATCACAACCCGTCACACAGGCTGCTGGTGAGAAGTCCTGTTACCAGGACAGAGCGCTCTGTACCTCATGAATCCATCTTGAGACTACCAATACAGACATAAGGCCCCCTGTGAGGTAACACCTAGCTGTTTTTCCACTATCCAGTAGTAAAGTGCATGATTTCTGAGCCTACATGGCGCAAGCGTCATTCCTCTGGATGGGTCTGCTCAAGCCCCCACTCGTTTCCCTCTCCCACAGCCCATCCTTTTCCCTAGCCTACTTGCAAAAATTATGCAATCTCATAAATCCACAGGCAGTTTCTCTTCTTCCCTATCCCTTATGCCACCTATGTGCTTTCCTACCGTACCTCCTGCCTCTGTGGTCCTTCTTCTGTAGGGTGGCGAGGTTGATGGTGAGGGAAATGGTAACATTAAGGGTCCAGTAAGACCTTGAGGGGCAAGAGGACATAGATGATTCTGACAGGGCAAATTTATTAATTGATTCAGGAACATTACAAAATTGACCATTTTTGACCTACACCAAGAGGCAAGCAATAAAGAAACCTTAAGGTAACATGCACATTTCAAGCTACCACAGCAAAGTAAGAGCAACAAGATGAGGCCAGAAGAAGCCAATGCCTTCCCCTTAGGAATCTAGGAAATAAATGTTTGCTAGGTCAATAAACCCCACCACCTTTCCTTGAGGAGTCCAGCATATAAAATGAAATGTTCTCAGGGCTAGGAGAGGCTGCATAATTTCTACGACAGTAGAACAAGTCAATAACATGAACTTATGTGAGTAGTGTCAATTTTCCTTTAATAGGTCAGATAAAATAAAACAAAGTCTCCTCACCTTCATCTGAGAACAAAGAAATCAAACAGAAGGCTCTTAGCCCTTGTTTAAATCCAAAGAAATTAAACAGAACTGGTTTCCAGTCTTTTTTCAGTTTGTAGATCCTTCTACAAGTTTCCCTTGGCTCTGTATACCAGTGTAAGATAAGTGGTAATACACAGTTTCTCTTAGTTACCTATCAAAAACAAACAAAATTTCCCCAGGCCCATGAACCCTCACAACTGAGAGGCATGTCCCAAATTCTCTTACAGCTGGCAAAAAATTTCCTTCTCCTGGGGTCCTAGGCAGAGCTGGAACAAGGCTTGGTGAGCTGATGAGATGTTGGACAAGGTTCATCCTCCTTAGTGGTGTGATGTCAGCACTGGATGCTAGAGGTGCCCTGCAGTCCATCAGAAAAAGGCCAGTGGCCAGGGAGCGCTGAGTCAATTCTTCATCTGGAAGTGAATATCCTCATTTTTAGGGTCTTCTTGCCGTGGTCAGACATTGCTACTAGCCACAGCCCGTAAGTTTCCATGCTGTGGCGCCTGATCAAGTGGCTAACCCTCAAGTGTGCTTCTGCACAAAACCTCTCAAGAGGCAAACTAACATGCTGTTCTCCCAGAACTGAAGGAGCTCCTGCATACACCGGGCTGGGCTGGCAAAATTCTCTCATATGAGAAAACTGTTCTGCACAACAGTAAGGTTTGGGGCCCTGAAGGGTGGTCAGTATATGGGTATATGGGAGGGAGACAGAGGCTAGAAAGACCACTGCTACACCCAGGGTTCCTCACTGAGAGAGTCAGTCAGGTCATGCTGGATGAGCTAAAATCACAGACGTGTAAAAAAGTCAGTGTTTATGGACTAAAGCAGGAGTTTGACGCAGGCAAAGGTGTGTTAATTGAAGATGTGGACTAAAACTGTGACCTTCTTCAAGGGCAGCTCTGCATGCCAAACATAGCAACAGGAGCATTTCCCAAGAACCAAGAGTTCCCAAGGGTTATTTCAAAGTTGAGCATTGATGTAGGCCTTGTCATGGCCTCTGAGTGCCTGGACATGGTTCTCTGGTTCAGGCATAGAAAAGCAACCAGTATTTATTCTCCTGTTTAGAAGGAAACAAACTATTTCATTTTCCTGAAGCAGGTTTGACACTGTGAATGACGTATTGCCATGCTAATCCTAAACTGTATGAATGACAGAGAAGAAAGGAGTGACTTTCTTGGTCATTCTCAGAAGAGACATGTCACTGCAGGAACGATGAGTTCTCCAAGCAGGAGTAATTCATAAACAGTGAAGTTTTTTTAAGTATGCATCAGTGATTTACCTTCTTTCTCACTCAGTTGTACCATTTACTAAAATTTACAGATGATTTCATTTTTCCAACAGCATTAGAGTGGATCTAAAGCACCAGGACTTCTTTTCAAAGCAAAGGAATATGTTCAGGTATATGACAAGTTATTAAAAAGTTTAAAACAAAATAGAATGGTAAATTTTATTTTGAAGTGTAAGACTTAGAGAAATCTTATTATAGTATGTGATTTTATCTGACTTTTTGTCCCATACAGATTGAGTATGTTTTGGAAATGTCGTCAGTTCTCACAAAATACAGACCTTCCAGGGTCAGCTTCTCTAGTCCCAGAGCTGCTGTGCTCTCTGCTAACCATGAGATGGAAGTAGAGAGTACCTGACACAGCATCAGTCTGGGAGGCTTATGTGCTGAATGCTTAAATGCAAACAACACTTTTCCTAAATCCCTTTCTAATCCCTCTGATGAACATGAGCAACAAAAGTTCTTGCTCACAGATATTTTCTTCATGCCAAGAAAAGAACATGTACTAGGGATGAGCTGGGTCCTGTATACTTTTTAAAGCAATTTCTCATTAAACCCATTCAGTTGACAAATGCAGAGTGATAAGACTAACATTAGGTGACTCTCAAATCAAAACTTTTTGTTGCAATTACCAGCTTTTTTGAATTAATAGTTTATCAGTGTTTCTCTTCTGGAAAGCTCTTTCCTTGTTTATTTTAAAATCTTTGCTTAAATCAGAAGACAAATCAATCCTGGATTTTTGATCAACAGCAGCCACCAATACAGGTTCCACCAAAACACCTTAAAAAGCAACAGAGACAACCAACAGGGATGATAGTTGTGTTAACAGCTCAGTCTAAGTCTTAATGTTTCCTTGTGAGAAGAAATACAAGCCTGGTAATAGAGTCAGTTGTATCATGAAAGTAGGATTTTCAAAAAAACACTAGCTTGAAAGTATAACTGAGAACAGAAACTGCTGCAGGAGTGATGGTCTCCTTCACAAGATAATTTTACAGAAGTGACTGTCAGTTTGAACTAACCAGGCTACCCATACCCGGACCCAAGAGGAGCAGGAATGCTTAAGATGTAGATTTTTCTGGTTTTAAATCCTTCAGATCAGTGATTTCCAATCTCTCAGAGCACTGCCAACACTCAATATTTTCCAGGGAATTTCAAGTTATTGACAGGAGTCTGCTGAACTTGAAAACTGAACTTCAGTTGGAAACCATTTTCTATGGCCTTCTGCCTGTCACCCTGTAGCCGCCCCTCTGAGCCCTCGGTATACATTAAAAAAGTGGCAAAGAGGAGAGAACTGTTGGGTTTATGACAAGCTAGCCAAGATGGTGTTTGTCTCTATAAGGGTTCACAAATGAATGAAGCATGAAGCTAAACAATAAAAAGGCATTCTCACAGATACATGAAAGGAAAACTTATGCTGGTTGAGACTGAAGTCCTGATCAGCTGAGGTAACATTTTCTGAAAAAATTCTTGCTCTTTTAATTCACACATATCTGGGACTCCCCTCAAGGAGAGTAGCAGAACATTTCATTTATTTAAAAAAATGAATTTAATTACAAAGTAATGGATATAGATCTACATTTGCTCCCGTGAGTGTATGAGGAAATGATGGGCATTTTAAAAAGCAATGAAGAGGAAACAGGGCTTGCAGGATTTTCTTGTTAGTCACACATCTGATTTTACCAATACCATGATGATTCCAGGTGTTCAGATCAGTTGTTTGCTTGGCCATACAGATGCATAACATATGTCAGAGTGACCTGATTACACTTCTTTAAGGAATCCTGTCTGCAGAGCCACAGCCACAGCTCCCCATGCACTGCTGCTGCTGCTGCTGCTGCATGGGATTACAGACAGCTCTTTATTATCTGTGACTCACGTCATCATGGGCTAATTGTACAAACGCAGCCAGTGTATTGTTCCGCGCATGTGGATCCTGCTCAACACCCCTTTGTTCTGTGCTCACTGCCAGGGCTGTTGTCCCATCCCTTCGTTCATCAGCACTGCATACATATACCTTGTTTTTTGTCACAAACTCTGCAACTGAATTGCTAAATATGACTGCTGAAATCCCAGTTCCCTACAAGTCAATGGGTATTTTGTTACCACCTTCAATAGGGTCAGGTGCTTCTGCACTGCTGAATGCTTCTTCCCTATCAAGTAATAGTAGATTTGTAAATGTCACTGTTTGTCAGCTGTCATTTTCTGGAAGTATCAGTCTTTGTATTTGCGTAACTCTTATTATCACTTTAAGCATAATTTCTCTATTTCAGAGACCTGAATGTCGGTCACTGAGAAATCAGAGTGTTTGAGGGAACAGGAATGGATTTTTACCAGTGGAAGAATACCTGAGGGTCATGGGAGGGGAAACACAGCTGGAGGGAACTGGAACACAATTTATTAATGGGTAATGTGCTCTGTCCACTGCCTGGTGGCCTTTAACAGAGTCACTGGAGTCACAGACAGTCCCTGGAGTAAGTTCTTTTTTTTTAAAGGCACCGTTTATTTTCCATAAAGATGAAAAAAATTGCTGTAGGGTCTCTGGGTCCCTCTTTCCCAGTGACAGTAGTGATGCTCTCCAAAAAAAGTGGGCAAGTAGAGCACTTAAGAGAAACTTTAGATCCCTTTTTAACAAATTCTTATATGCCCATATTAGAACTGAGTCTTGTTACTTCCAAATCAAATACACGCTTTATATGCATAAAGCTGTGGCATCCCTTGGAAGATGGTGGCCCATTCCCGTTCCCAGGGAGATGCCTAATGCCTATAAAGGAGGCTGCCTCACTGTCCCTGCATCCAGCCCACCTCCCGAGGTCCTACCCTGCTGCCCTGGGAAGTCCTTGTTGTCCAGGTCCCTGGGGAACTGTCAGCCCCTACAGTGTCCTGTCATGTGCAGGGCACAAGAAATAAAATTCTCCCAAAAAGCAGCTGTCTATCATCGCCCCACGTTCATCATCTCCACATGAGCCACAGGCCAATGTCACACTTTAAGAAGGGTGGCTAAAGGCAACCTTCCCAAATTGGCAAAGCCATCCAGAGAAATGTCACAGAGCCAGAGGATGTGGGGAAAGCCCTTTGGCTCCAGCCCTGCACTACCCAGGAGTCACACTGTCCTTCACACACACTTGTTGAGCCCCTTATCAAAGGAGATTGCACAACACCCTGAGATAGCACACATGTTGGTGTTTCACTGCCATGACTGATGGTTGTCTAGCGCCAGGTGGTATTTATGGATGTATCAATAAAATTATGGGTTAATTAAATCCCCTTCCTCAACTCTTCTCTTTCTCCTTCCGTAACTTGGATAACAAGCAAACAGAAAAGAATTACTCTTGGTCCTTTATTATCTCTTATCTTCAGCAGAGCCTTTTGCAAAGGGTTCAGAAGGGCACCCTTCAGATATAGGACTATTGAACAATATTGTCCAATCTAACTTCACAGGTTTTCAACCTCATTTTTAATGCAATAGCACTCTGACATAGTTTCCGTGATTTTCATGGATTTGTTAGGCAAGGAAATAAAATATTTAGCTTTCCTTTTTTTTCAGTAAGAAATCACAGCAAGAAGGAAAAAGCAAACATTTCACAGATATATTCTCAAAATTTAGAGAGAAATAAACATCCATGAGAAAATCTTCAAAAAGATTCCACTTGGGCCATTAAAAAAATCTCACAACCTACAGCGAGTTGCATGCACATTTTGGTTTTACGCTTCTGAAAAATTCCTGTTGTTAAACTTTTTATCAAGAGACTAGACCCTTTTCAAAGGAATGGACAATCTCTGATATAATGTTATGATGCACACCAGGAAGGCCAGGGTTTGACATCAGTACAAAGGAGTAAAAGGAGATTCCAATTGCTGTCTGTTCAAGTCTTACATCTTACAGTATGACAATTTACCACTCACAAAATGACAGAGGACTTCACTGTTGGTTTTCATACAGAATCAGCAGTGGGGAGTGATGTACAGCTTTCTCGCTCAGCTGCTGATGCTAGTTCAAGGAAGGTTCATGAGATCCATCCTACAGCTGCCAAACTTTAGTGGTGATGAGTAGTGATCAAATACAGCCTTGTTCTTGCATCTTTCTTCATTAGGAAGTAGACAGGAGAGCTAATAGACAATGCTGTCCTGCTCTTTCATGTAGCTCTTTTGGACCCTCACAAGATGGCATAACCCAACAGGCAGAGCTTTTCTCTCAAGACCCCCTGACCCAAAGACCACTTCAGTTAAGGAGAAGACTTCAACTGACTACAGTGGATAGTCACTCACAGGTAGGTGTGCTCAGGCACTAGGACTTCACCTCTTCTGGCTAGGGCTGAATCTGGGAAAGGTAAGCTGGATATCAGTCTTTCTTGATGACTGGTTCTCTCCCAACCAATGTACAGAACCACGCAGCAGCCTTACACTGTTACTGCAGATACAGGGAATACAGCAATGAACTGGGACAGAATGAGTTAAAACATTTTTCCACCTAGGACTAAAAAGCCAAGTGGTAAACTCATTGCTTAATCCTCTCTCTACCACAAAGCGAGTCTGTCAGCCACTGTTGTGGAGCCCTTTTACCTTTGTGATAAAACGGCAGTTGTTTTTTTGGGACATTTGCCAAAGAGACACTGCTACCCTCTACACCCTTTTCAGAAATTAAATCATCATTTACAACAAGAAGACTGACTGTGTCTGTGGTAATAAAGGGGATTTCCTGAATCATTAAAGTCTCTTTCTTACAGAATGCATCAGCTACCAGGTAACAGCTCAGGCCAGGAGAGGTAACAGTGGTTCTCACACAGATTAAGCCTTGCAGATTTCTTCTTCATTCCTTTCTTCATTCATTGTTGTGGATGTTTTCCATATTAATCCCAAATCTGTACACGTTTTACTTTGAAATTTCTCAGAAAAAAAACCAGTACATCAGAAAAAGAGAATACAAGAAATAAGCAAATTATAATCTTCATTAAAAAAATTTAAAAGGCTCTGGCAAGCTGGAAACAAAACTGTGTGCTGGACCATGTTATTTAAAAAGTCCTAAGAGAGCAAAAATTGTTAATTTGGCAGCAAATTTCAGTGAATCTGAATAGTAAATAAGCTTTAGATAACACTAATTACAAAGATGCTTCGAATGCTACTGCTGCAGCTGCCAAAACACCTTCTACAGCTCTATTCTGTGACGTTTTTATCAAGTATTTGAAATGAATAGCATCACTTCAACAGGCTGACTTCAATGTTTGTGTAGCTATATTTAAACAGATTTTATCAAGCTTCATTCTTACAGAAAGTCAAAAATACTACAGATTTCTGAGTGAAAAAATGGAATGCATAACAAAAATCGTAATTACAGTAGAAAATAAAGACCTTTTTATTAAAAGTTACCTGGTCAACAAAGATATACTGAGATACAAGTACAGAGGCATATTTTTGTAATTCTTGGTCTAAAGATTATCTGCCGGGTTAAAATATTCTAACTGAATACACGTGAAACAGGAAAGTCATTGCAAAACTCCATCTGGGTGAAAGGGGCCAGTCCTATACTCTATCCACCCAGAGGTTAAATTATCTCTTTGTGCAGGTATAGAACAGCAAAGCATTTATACAAACCTCTACTTAGCATGTAATGCCCTCTCATTATATAGAATACTAACTTCTGTGGTTTCTTCTAGTACTCTTTTTCTTGCTGTGTACCAGGTGATTCAGAAATCACATGTACTGAGAATAATGAAAGTGAATTCCAAGTTCTTCCTGTCTCAAGAGCATTTCAGCAGCTTCAGGGAGGTCGTACTTCCTTTGTGCATACTGTTTGAAGGTTTTAGATTTGGTATTTTTAAATAATAAAATACCATTTCCAAAGGTGAAAGTGAAATAGTAGCATTTTTTAAAATGAAGAATTATCAAAAGTTTTGCAGTACTGATACTGATTTGTCACTGTAACTTCTTTCATTAAGCAGTTGCTTGCATGAAAACATACTGGAATAACTCAGTGGCCTCTGCCACTACTGCATGGACTTCCTACCGTGATCTAAAGAGAACATTCTCACTCTAAAAAGCTCCAGAGTAATGGCAATACATCCATCTTTCTCCAGTCCCCCCTGGATGTTTCAAAATCTTTGGACTGACACTGTGTAACTCCTAATTAGCTCTGACATGGGTAAATGTTCTTTTTTTTCCATATCCTACAAAAAAATGGGTTTTGAGTAATATCAGACATATTGTAACATAGGAAAACCAACTCAACCACATTGATGTTTTCATTAGACTGATATTTGATTTGGGCATTTTTTTCACTAGCTATGAAATTGCTATGCCCACTGAGTCACCATCTACAGAGCTTTAGAAAAGAAATCGTAAGGAAGATTTCAAAGTGTTCTTCTTCCTCTGCTTTTATAGTCTGCTTGTTCATTTTTCCTAGTTTACTCCAAGTGAAGACAGTAACAAAATCAAGATTCTCAAAAAATTATTTATTATACTTAAACAAAACACAATTTCTGCAATGTAAGTTCATGGTATATTGGGAAGCTAGTTATTTAACCACAAGTTTTATTAATTGTTATGAGACAGCTAACCAAGGGCAGAAAGCAGGAAATGGAACTTTCCAGGCTTCACTTTGAAGATTTTTTTCTTAATATTGTACAAAATTAACTTCATTCTAACAGAAACAGAAATAGACTGTTGACTATAGCAACCTCATTGTGCTGTGCTTTCAGGGAAGCTTGTCAGCAGCTGTCTGATGCACTCTGATCTTGCTTCCCACTGTAAACATCAAAGATGCTTTTTGTGGCTTACCATAAAAATAAGTGTCAGACTCCAGCACAGGCTTTTTTTGGTGATTGTCTTCTGGGGACAGCAAACTGCAGAAATGCTCTCTGCGGAAGTGCTAGAAGTTCCAAACAGTTTCTGCAGTTTCTGCTTACTCTGCTGCAACAACCCTTCTTTGCTTCTCTTGTTTCTCTTACTAAAGTTGTACCACTTGGTCGGTTACACAGGCAAATTTATCTGAAAACCTGTATAGTGGCTTGACTGCCAAACTTGAAAAGTTTAATATTAGACACATCAGCATCAGTCCACATTTGTTTTTACATACAGTAGACCAGCTCCTCAGTAGACCCCAACAATGCAGTGGCTCTTTGGACTTTGTGTCAAATGGTCAAATTCTGTACTCAGCAACATTACAGACTGAGATTTGAGCTGATGAGAATATTTTCCACAACAAAATAACATTTTTAGAATTTCTGAAAGCCTCACAGCTTCCTTGAATATCTCTTTAGCAAAGAATAATTTTACTCCTATGTTTGATTTAGGCAATAGTCCCAGTCCCCATGCTTGACATTTGATTCAGCCCTCAGAGAAGTCAATTAGAAACCTGCTTTAGAACCTACAGTAGAATCAAATCTCTGTTGAAAGGTCTACCTGCAAATAATTGTCTAGGATGTGACTTGTCTCTCTGCAGGCACTATGATGATATCAAGGTCCATTACCTATGTGCAGAACTTTTAGAACAATATATAACTTAGTATCATATTGTCCTCAAAGTGATAGGAAAGCTGTCAGCATCACAGAACATCAAAAGCTTTCTAAAAAGGCTAATGGTATGTGTGCTCCAAAGACCTACTCAAACTTGTTAAAAGCCAGTAAAAAGGAACTCGAGAAGGGATTATTGATTTTTTTTTTTAATGTAAATTTACATGTAATTAATGTATTAATGTGATATAACTGTTACTTGGATAAAAGAATCACATTCTGTATTGAGCAAATGAAATATTATCTATTATCTATTTTTGTACTAATTTGTTGAAAAAGAAGTGACTGGCACTTGGCTGGTATTTGGTGAGTTGTGACAGTGACATACAAATAGGAGCGCATTGTACGCACACAGTGAGCTTACCAAGTTCACCTGTATTTTTATAAAACATTTAAAAAATAAGATCCATAAGTAAATGACATAGATTTTAGGTACTAGTGAATATAAAGGTCTTTAAAATAAGCAGAATTCACACTTAAAGCAGACAGGCTAGTCAGTGCTGGTTTCGGTGGATTAAAAGTCAATACACATTTTTGGTACAGTGACCATTTTAGGTAACATGATCAAAATACTTATGATGTCCCAAAAACGTAGATGTTCTGAGGGATCCTATGAATAAGTGCCTCCAAGAAAAAGCTTGCATTGAGACCAGTCTTGTACTGCAGTGAGGGAGCAGTTTAAACATAGTCTATTTGTCTCAGAGAGGATGGCTGTGAGCCAGGCTCATTGCTACACCCCAGAGTAATGGGGTGCTCTCCGGCATGCCTGCCAGAAACACCGTTGGCAAAACCATCTAGCCCAGGAGGCTCTACACTCAGCATGCTGTCCTGAGCTAGGAACCATGTGATGACTTTCTGAGGTAGGCAGGAGAAACTGGTAGCTAGTATAGGATGCTAGTTGTCATTGTTGGGCCAAGTCCCTCAAGGACTTGTACAGCAATAACTAATTTCCAAGCACCAATAATTATGACTTGAATTTGCATACCATGCTTGTAGGAAAGTAAACAAAACAAATCCTGTGCAGCCCATCATCAGGCAAAATAATAAGGCAAAATGCAAAAGCAAGAAAGGAATCTTCTTCTGTACCCTTCATGGTATTTTTTCCTATATTTTTAAAATAATTTTTGGCATTTGGAGTTCCAAAGTACAGCCAAAACTAGTACAATTATATTGCATGAATCTACTGAAGTTAGATTTATTATTTCTTTAATCTCATAGCATGAGATTAAAGATTACTTTAATCTCATAGCATGTACTGAGTGTTGAGGAAAAACCTAGGGCATGAGAATATTCAGAATAAGTTCAAGAAACAAGGCAATGACAGTTTCATCTATGAAAGAGGATTTCTTTTCATGTATCCTAGATGATATCATACTGTTCAGCTTTAAAATTCAAGAGCTTTTACTTCTCAAAAAAATAAAACTTTCAAATCCTTTCCTGAAATAGTAACTAGTAAGTGGGCTGTCTTAACATTCTCTGGGGAGAATATCTTAACATCTCTTGGGAGATGCCATGTCTTCCTAAACTGCTCTGCTTTCAAACATATTCGTCAAGTGAAAGGAGATCTGGTACCTGCACTTAGTACTGGCATTTCATCAAAATTTATCACAGCAGTGGTAAATGTTATCACTTTGGTCAAGCCAGCGTATTGCAATTTAAACATCTCAAACTTTTAAAATAATAAAATCTGATAATTTTTGAAGATGTTGAAATTTTATTTATTTCCTTAAACTCCTTAGAAATCCATTCTGTAAACTTTCCTTCTGCATCTCTCACCTGTTTAAGACTCTTCTATTAAAGCCATCACTAGATCTCCTCTCTACTAAATCAAGTTATCTGCCACAGACTGTATGAACAAGAACCCTAATTCTGCTATACTGCCTATCAATTATTTTTCTTCCTCTTCCAGCAATTGCCATTTTCCTTTCATGATTCTTTCCTGTTAATGACACCAAAATGATATGCAACACAGAGACAAACTGTCTTCAATGACTGCAATTACAGATTTTATAGTATTCAGAATTCAAATCTAAATACTACTTTTCAGTGTAAAAAAATGATGCTTAAGGAATTCTGGTTATTAATATATTACTGTTTTAAACTGGGTGTGTGGAGAACTATACCTATTTATCCTTCATCTCTTCTTATGCATGGAAATCACTATTGGTTTTAAACTATTGGCATGGTTTGAGTTTAACTCTATATTGGAGTAAAAATATGATATTCAGCTTGCCAAAATCCTGTTATTTTTATATTAGGGGATATGTTTTCTATTTTTAATTCAGATTTTTTTTCTTTAATAGTACTTAGACTATGCCTTGCAAGTAAAAACAGATTTCTTAAAAGACTGAATTAGCACACTTCAAGGATTAAGTTTGAATTTAAATATTCAGCACTTCTCATAAAAGTGACCCAGTTTCAAAATTATTATCAGTAAAATTCCATATATGGCCACAAAGCTGGCATTGCTTTCTATGCATGATTATTAACATTGAGTGAATCCATGAGAAAAATCTAGAAACATGTTTCTCCACAGACAGCTTTTAGGAACCAATTTATGGAATTTCAGAAATGTGTACTCATACAACAAACCTACTTTTAAAAAGCTTATGAATTTTGATTGATCCTGGGGACTAGACATCTCTATCTGACTGTAAATTCCATTTTGAATGCAGCTTGTGATTCTTTCAAGGACTTAAATTTCAGAGGATAGTGATATGTGGCCTATGTATCACTGACATCATCACGTATCACTAACCTGATCAGTGGTTAACCAAGAAGACTCCCAGTCCAAAAAAGCATCTTAGATGATGGCCTTACTGAAGCCAATAAAAACATTTTTCATAGAATGGTTTGGGTTGAAAGGGACCTTAAAGACCATCTAGTTCCAACCCCCCTGCCATGGGCAGGGACACCTCCCACTAGACCAGGTTGCTCAAAGCCCCATCCAACCTGGCCTTGAGCACTTCCAGGGAGGGGGCATCCACAACATCTCTGGTCAACCTCTGCCACTGTCTCACTACCCTCACGGGAAACAATTTCTTCCTAATATCTGATCTAAATCTACCATCTCACAATTTGAAACCATTTCCCCTTGTCCTATAACTACATGTCCTTGTAAAAACTCCCTCTCCAGCTTTTCTGTAGGCTCCCTTCAAGTACTGGAAGGCTGCAGTAAGGTCTTCCCAGAGCCTTCTCTTTTCCAGGCTGAACAACCCCAACTCTCTCAGCCTGTCTTCATAGGAGAGGTGCTCCAGCCCTCTGATCATCTTCATCGCCCTCCTCTAGACCCACTCCAACAGCTTCTATGTCCTTTTTATGCTGGGGACTCCAGAACTGGACACAGCACTCCAGGTGAGATCTCATAAGGAGTAATGACAGGAATGACAAGAAATACAAATCATTGCTCCAGTCTTTAAAAATTAAGATACTGAAGAACACCACAAAACTGGATTTTTAGTAACACTTACAGTGGTTTTTGACAAGCACTACTATCAGCATCTTCAGTGGGGTTTGGCTGGACAATAGCTGGAATTGCATCACAGAAGAAGGGGTGAGATGCCAGAGTGACCTGGACAAGCTCAAGAAGTGGGCCCATGTGGACCTCAGGGGGTTCAACAAGGCCAAGTACAAGGTCCTGCACATGGGTTGGGGCAATCCCAAGCACAAATACAAGCTGGGTGGAGAATGGATTGAGAACAGCCCTGAGGAGAAGGACTTGGGAGTGCTGGTTGATGAGAAGCAAAATTGAGCCAGCAGTGTGTGCTTGGTAGCTCAAAAAGCCAACGGTATCCTGGGCCACATCAAAATATGCATGACCAGCAGGTTGAGGGAGGTGATTCTCCCCCTCTACTCCATTCTCATGAGACCTCACCTGAAGTATTTTGTCCAGCTCTGGGGTCCCCAGCACAGGAAAGATTTAGTATACTATTTACTTAGCTTTACTTACTTAGCATGAGTTAGGGCACAAGCCATGGATTTTCACAGAGTTAATTTTCTTAGTGGTTTTCCTAGTAGCTGGTATACTACTGTGTTTTTTCTTTAGTGTGAGAAGAATATTGATAACACACTGATGATTTTATTGTTATTAAGAAATGTTTTTCCTAAGTCTAGGACTTTTTAGTTTTCCATGAAGATGTGTGCACATTTCCAGTTTTCAGATACACAAGAAGACCAAACCAGAAGATAAGGAGACTACAACCATCAGCAGAAGCTGCAACTCAACAAGATAAGTACAGTTAATGGTCTGCCCTCCTTGAGAGAGAGAAAGAATCCAATAAGGTGTTAGAATGCCCCAGACCAAAAATCACCATTGGACTGAAAGGCAAATGAAGAGCACGTGAAGAGCATGTGAGGTCTGGGTGCACAGATCATAAGGGTGTAGTCACCCAGGGATTTCTTTGTTTGGAGTCCCTCTTCAGAGGCACCCAGCTCAAGCTGGGTGCTATGCCATTCAACTAAATTCTTTAATTTTATAAAATCTGATGCCTGAGACTCTGCTGCAGGAATCGTAGGGTTGAGCCTGAAAGATGAGAAAGCATTCCCAAGAGCAAGTGTGTGTGTGTTTGGAGTCAAAAGGGGCACCTGTCAGCTCACTGGAGTCGCCTACAGCGAAGGGACTCTGATCCAAGCAGTTAAAGACTTGGGTGGTATGTGTGTGATTCCTTGAATAGCGTGTGAATGATCCAGCAGTGACTTCTCCTTTACTAAAGGTCAATCTGGACAGGGGTCTGAGCAAGCTGATCTAATTGAAGAGGTCCCTGCTCATTGCAGGGGGGCTGAACTAGATGAGCTTTAAAGGTCTCTTTCAATCTGAACTTTTCTATGCCTACAACTAGTATGGGCAGTATGCACACTGGCCAGCCCTGCAGGCTTCCTTGAAAAAGCATGGCTGAGGATTTGGCAAATCACTGTGTTTCCTTAATTAATGCAAACTTGACTGGAGATGACAATAATAAGGTGATATGGTATGATATTGAAAGGCCAAGTTGCTGGATCTCAGTCACACTTTTTCAGGGAGGCAGGAGGCTCTAAATGCACATGAAATAGTGACAGACTATAAGGAGGGTAAAATGAATACATAGAAAGTTGTTCTTGGTGGGTGTCACAGAATAAGATTGGGGTGGCTTCTTGACAGGGCACTTCAGGACACTTCAGGACAAGGGTGAGCCTGCCACGCTACACATTGCCAAGGGGCTTGTAAGCTAAAAGAAGTGGACTTAAGAGCTGAGAAGCCATATACTGTATCTCTGATAATTTACCTTCATCTGTTAGGAGATTATAATTAATATCTATATTTTCCAGTTTTATTACTGATATTCCATAGATCATTTGTCCTATCCAATACCAGTGGCTTTGTAAGGACTGATAAAGTACTTTGGGTACTTATGATCCTACAAAAATACTAAGTGCTAATACAAACATAAAAGGGGAGCAACATGTGTTATTTTAAAATTATTTTCCTTTAAATATATAAGTTCAGGAAATTAGTTTGTAAGCAAAATCCTATGTATGTAGCAGTCACAATGAAAAGAAAAACAAAAAGTTGACAGCCCTGAAGTAATTAATTTACTTTTGAGGCTGTTTCAACAGAAAACAAGGAAAGATGTGAGAAGAAAGTGTTCCCTTAGGACTGTTTCAGAACATTTCTTAGAAAAGGATACAGTCCATTTCAGGAGTAAACCATATATATATATATAAAGACAGAGTAGTGGAAAGATTATACTATTCTGGTAAGTCCCTTCTTTTTATTTGGGGAAAAAAAAAGTCAAGCTTGTGATACTTTCCTCTTCAGATGACAATAGTTCCTTCTGTTTTCTTCCCTGCAGTGCCCTTAAGTACTTCTGTGTAATTTCCCCAGTGATTTTTACAAGTCTGTTTCTGAGCCAGTTGTGCAGGTATGTTCTTGTCCTCTTCATGCCACACGTTGTGTTAATAACTGAGCTGTGGGGTAAAGGAGAAGCTTTTAGAGCAAGACCAGACAGCTTCTTTCAAAGGAGGGGTCACATTTTTTTTTTCTATCTGGTTGAAATCTACATTTTCTACAGAAAAGTGCCATCATTTGGAAATGCATTCCTGCTGATGAACTCTGGTAGCAGTGAGAGAAATGAAAGCCACAAAAAAGTTTTCAAATGAGGATCAACCTGAAGGTTTATATACACGTAGAGACTGAGATTATCAGAAAATGCAATTTGTCTGGCAGAAATACTTTTTTCAGAGAAATATTTGAAATGTTGACAGTAGTTCAATTAAAAGGAAGGCTCCTATCTTACCTTGAATGAACAGAGTTCATTTACCTCAATGAACAGAAGCATTTACCTCAATGAACAGTACTGCACTGTACTATTTTGGTTAGTGACTGTGCAACAATAGCAGGTTATATTGTCACTAGGACAATCACAGTTTTTAACATATAACTTCATATGTACCAATAACTCCACACTGAAGGGCATATCAACTGGTAGATGAAATTCTATGTTTACTCAATCCTCAAGACAAACCCATGTAGCGTAGGTAATATCTGAAATCCTGGCCTTCTGCACATACTCGTATTTTCTTCTAAGTGTATTTGGGCAGGAGAACTACTTATGCCTTAGGTTTCCTGGATACAAGAAACAAATTTGGAGCATAGAAATGAATTTTATACTTAGTTTCATTTTTTCCAAATGCCAGTTTAGATTGCATAGGCAATTTTTTTCTAGCCAAAATAGAACAGCAGAGATAATACTAGTGTTAAAGGTCTTGGGTTTTCTGGTTCCATGGGAGTCTCCTGAATGCTGATGTTCCAGTTGGGGGGCATAACTCTGTACAGTCCTGATGTCCTAACACCATAACTAATCTAAATAAAAAATCAACTTGTAGAGGATATCTTAATTTTGTATTTTATCCAGCCCCAGTGACCACAGCAGTAATATTTACCCGGGCTTATCTACCAGGCAGCTTCTTGCATCTGGTGGTGATGAGTCATTTGCTTGCTTCAAACTGCCATTTTGTCACTTATTTGAAACAAGCTTTACCCACAGTCCTCCAGTGTGGCAGGTACTTCGCAGGACTCAAGTTTTCTTTACAAATTATCTCAATGCCAGTGCTTTATTAATGTGGGCACACTGAAACGTCACGCAAAAAACCTGTACATTTTTGACCATGGGTCTGCTAACTGCCATCATCATCCAGAGTCATTCTGTTTGCCTCATTTGGTGAACTCCAGGATATTGTGGAAAGATGCCTTAATAAAGATGTGAAAAGATATAAGATAGCAACACAATGAAGTGTTTTTAACCCCAACTACAACCCCTCATTCTCAGAGTGTTTAGTGCCCACAGTTGCATTCATTAGACCTATAGAAATTAAATACTTCAAAGACATTTTTTTCTTTTCTTTTTCTTTTTTTTTTAAAAAAAAAAAGCTCAGGATTTTTTTAGCAAGTAATCACAGCTAAGAACAAAAAGTTACAGTTCCTGTAAGCTAAGACCTTGAAATTAAACACCATTCTCTAAAATGTGGCTATTTCATGGATTATTTATTACCTGCACAGTGGAAGAGTGTATGTCCTTCATTTCAGTGTTTCACAGTACGTTATGTTTTTTCACTAATTCTTTTTTCTGAACATGAACAATATGCAAAAAACTTCACCTTTCTGTGTAAACCTCTTTCAGAAGGAAGTTAATATAAAGAATCTGTAAGTTAAGAAGAGAGGAAAGTTACATGATAGGGATTTTATTCTCATCATAACTGTGTCCTGTTTTTATCCTATTTGCTTTGTATTAATGGCTGCTGTTCTGTGAGCAACAGAAAAAAGCTTGACAGGAAAGTTTCTGGTACAGGTGTACATGTACTGCCTATCCTGGAATTGCCTGGTTTTGCTTCCTGTTTCTGCTTTCCTCAGTTGAGGTTATAACCTCAGAATTAGAAATGAAAAATGATAGTAACTGTAACAACCTCAGTAATTACTAAGTACCTTCATTTTAATGCCCTTGAAGGGTACTTCAGTGGTTTTGTACATAATTATTCAGAAAAAAACCTCCACCTCTTCTGCCAGCATAGTGGAAGGATTCTTTCTTCAGATGTCTTAGTACAGGCACGCCCAAGTTATCAGGTAAATCATATGGGTGGTGGTTGAACATACAGTATTAAACTCATTGCTAAAATTAGAACAGCCACGAAGTTCAAATGAAATCTGTTAATCAAGGTAGGGGAGAGGGTTTACACAGGAGGAACATAAATACAACAGAAACATAAGGCTGTGAGGATCTGAAAGAGGTCATTTAGCCTATCCACCTGCTCAGAGACAGGTACATGCCACCCATAAGAGACACTTAATCTCTTCTTGAATCACCTTCACCAGAGAATTATGACAAATGCCCTGTATAATCTGATCCAGTGCTTAACTATGTTTAAATGATTCTTAAACAGAAAAGTTTCCTTCCTATAATGTGCCTCACAGTACTATTCATGAGCACATCCAGCCTGCACCAGCTGCCGCTTCTGCAAGAGCACGACACCAGGTTGTGTTCAGCATGGTTACACTATAAACCAGGGGAATTTTCAAAGCACAGTTATCGTATCCCAGAGTAGTACATTTGAATATTTGACTTCTCATTTGTGAGCGTAAGTTTTTCATTATCATATCTAATCTTGTTGTTGTATTAACTCTCGGGAATTGCAGCTTACTTCCACAAGTCCAGTGTACCAACAGGCTACTTGTGCTGGACCAGCCTGCCTGCCAGGCCAGACAACGTTATCCAAGCACCCTCTTTTCAGCTCCTGTAAGAAACAGCATTGGACAAAGTTCCTCAAGTAGGGACAATGCTGCTCTTCAAGGTTACATTTTGAGGTAATCACAATACTATCTACACTTGTGTGTCTCTTTGAATCTCTCCCTCTAATAGCATGTTAAGAAAAAGAAAGAATGTAACTTTTAAAATGGAACTTGGAAAGAAAAAATATGTCTTGTGGATGGGCTCTTCAAGGCACTCTACAAAGTATCATTATGAGCAAGTCCAAAAGGGACAAAATGAGTTCTTATCTTTCATGAACCTTTCTACCATGTGCTGGAATTTTCATCAGTGCTGCACTAAAATAGAGAAATGTAGTTATACCTTTGCCAGAGGAAATAAGAAGAGTAAGAAATTATCTTCCTTAGGGAAGGCTGTGGGACTCAGATAACACTCTGCAGCATTCCACAAGTACAGATCCAGAGGTTCAGTAACCAGAAATTAATATGAATACATTTCTTTAAGCTGAAAGAAGAGAACCCCAAAACACTGCCTACTCACTTTCAGAGCTAAACATAAAAGCCAGTTTTCTCCCCAATATACTTTCACTATGTGTGTACTACTTCATACAAGTGTAAAAAGCCTAAATACATTTAAGTATATTTCAAAGTATTCTAGTCTCATTTCTTCCTTCATGCACTTGATCTAGTGAGCTTGAAAACATTTGAATTCAATTATGAACATTCAGGTGAAAGAACCGTACACTAGATTCACAGTGCAGCAAGGTATGCTAGTATTTCCAAATACTTCCACTCCTTTGACACGAGCAGCTGTCTCTGACCATAGTCATGCCATGTCTGTCAGCCAGGCACTGGGTATTCTTGGAAGGAACCTCTGTCTGCAGCTCAGTATGCCAGCTTTTGTGCCTCCAGCTTCAGAGAGATCCAGAACTCCTGCCACATCCTGAGCAGAAAAGGACGTGCCCAAATACTGACGACTGTCAAAGTCCTTCCACACCAAAGTGCAATCTCACCGCATTTTTATTTTGACCCTGATGGCAGATATCTGTGCCATGGAATCCACTCCAATACAGCTTATTTCTTAGAAACTGGTAGGATTTCAGTGTTTATCCATGTCACCTGCCATAAATAGCCAGGGTTTTTCCAATGAGTTGCTCTTCTACTCGTTGAATGTAAACAAATTCTTGATTCCAAATAATCTTAAAGCAGCAGTTAAAGCAGTTCAGCTGTAACTGCACTGAGGTTAATATCTGCTTTGACAGGTAAGTTACTGCAGTAATTTCTTCCAATCACAATATCTATTTCCCATTGCTTTGGCAAAGTAGGAAGTGCTAAGGGACTGGAAGACAGTAGGGTTACTAAATTTTATAAGTTTCACCATTTCTGAAACCCAGAGAAAGGGAACACAGTTTGACCATAGCTCCTTATTTATTATATATATATATATATATATATACATATACAGGCTAGCTTACAACAGAAAGGCATTAATAACTTTTAGCTTTTCTGGTTATTACAGTAAGTAATTTTAATGTCTGGGATTTTTTTTATTCTAAGGACAATGCATTAGGTTTACTGTGCTCATAACCCATCAGAGCTCCCTAAACATAAATAGCCTTTGTTATGATACGTTTAAAACTTTTTATTGTGATAAATGCAAGCAACAATCTGTCAAATGCATAACTGATCAGAATAGCCTGTGTATATCATTTCTGCCTAGTTTCCAAGGTGAAAGGGTAGGAAATGCAGTAAGATTTGCAAGGGTATAAAAACTGATAAATTTTTTCAACTTGTTCGCTTGTTTGTTTGTTTCTGTGACATGAAAATAAAAAACATTCATGAATCCATTTGCAAGCAAATGTCTTAATTTTTCCAAAGAGTCTGTCAAGAAAGAGTAAACATTTATTTTAATCAAATTACAAGGCAACAAACCCTTTTTTTTCATAAAACAGCTTCTTATTATATCTGACTGTTTTAGAAGATTTGATGCAATTTTTTTTATATTGAAAAACACAGGGAACAAAAATGCACCTGACTGTACCAAATTCTCTCTTGTAGGAGGGTAGGGATGAAGACTGCATTTTTAATGACTTTGATTTTTAAAAAATATTGCCTCTCTATTTTTATTTAATAAAATTATGCATCATGATAGTTACAAATGTGTTCCAGCTGCACACTCAGGTTATTAGCAGAAGGATATCTACTGTCAGAGGTCTGTGCTAGGGTGCTAGTTCTTCCAAGGAAGTGCTTTCTATCTTCCAGGTTATGTGGAATCAAATCCACAGACTGTCTTCCTATAGAAGTACCTTTTAACTTGAATTTAGGTCCTGACTGTCTCATGATTGAGAAACTGCAAATAGCTCTTCTATTATTTTTTTCCACTGCTGTGTTATATGGCGAGGAACAGGCATCTTCAGGACCGTGTTCCATGTCCTCTGGGTCTACTACCAAGCCTAGAATCTGTTTGGGTGTTGTCATAGCATTATACAATGTAGTTCTAGCTAATTACACAGATGTTACACTGGATTTATAAAGGGTCATTAAAAAGGGGTAAAATCATAAACAAGCATGTTGACAATCTACAGGAATTCAAATTTCAACACAAAAATGGGCTAAAACATAATGTATTAAGACAAAAAATACCTCTGGTGTGAATACCTGGCTTTGGTAATACTGTGTGCTAATGATGCAGAAATATACAGGCACCTGTAGGATAAATTCTAAGAACAAGTAAAGAAACTTTTCAATTTTTACAAGGCAGAATAGGTCTATAAGACTTGCCGCAGGAACCTTACTGGTGGTGCAGAGATGGGATGTAATTATTAGATCAGGCTACAAGGCTAGACACATTCACGCTAAAATTACTTTCACAGGAAATAGGACACAGGATATTCCCTTCCAACAGAAAAGTTACACTGGATAGCAGAAGGGTGTAGGAAATGTGTATTTATCACCCAATTGAATAGCCTGACTAGAACACTACTTTACCACAAACCCTCTGAGATTTCCCTTGGAGATCTGGAGAGGAGGGAGAAGGGAGAAAAGAAAGAAGGAAGAAGAGGATGAAGACTAAGTATAAATATTCAGAGTATTGTTGTTCTGGGTTTACACGTAAGCAGCAAGAGGTTTGGACAGGTTCATCTGCTTTTGCTCATGTTTTTTCCTGACACAGTTTGCTATCTAGCAGGAATTCTGCCTGTGTTTCATACAATCAATAGGAAAGCACAATGAAATATGATCCCAGATACATAGCTGCCCAGGGCCAGACTCTCAGCAGCAGCATATGGAATGAGTAAGAGAATACGTATGTGCCAGACCCATAACGACCACACTGCTGTCTACTGCAATAAGCCCATCCAGCTTTGTTATTCTTCAGCATTTCTATAATTTTGTGACTTTTGAACAAGTGTAGCTTTTCTGGACTGCCATTTTAACCTTAGCCACATGTTATGATTAATCTGGCCAATGTAGCTATGAATACAGGTAAAAGATGTCTCTGCAGCTATAAATGTGGAAGAAAAGCAGCTAGAATTGCAAAAACATACAGACAGATCTCTTTAACCCTATTCAAGCAGATGAGAGGCCTTTAGAAAACTGGACCTTCTTAGGGAGCATACAGACAAGTGTCCAAAAAAGCCATGTAAGGAGTGCTGTGGGATGACACGAGTGACCAACAAAGCAATTATAAACTTTGCTTAGGTTTGCTCTTGTTTGCAAAGCACTGCTGAAGAATAACTTAAAGCTTCCAATTCTCATGATGGCATGAATATCGGTAGCTCATTGACAGTTCTATTAAACTGGACATATGATAAGTGTGCTTGTGTTTTACTGCAGCAGTTTCAGCACCTGCACTCTCTGTATTATGCATAGAAAGCTATTATGCTTAGACATCTTTGTTTAAATCAGAAAACCTAGCCATCTATGTTGTTATTAACATATAATTTGCTAATTACAATCCCCAAAGCATTGCTACTCAAGTGAGTCATCAGTTCACTTTTTGAAGATAACCAGCAGAATTTGTAGACATTTAATGCAGTGGAATCTAGAACACATTTGTTGAAGACAAAAGGTTGGTTATGAAGCTCTGAGCACGCAGTTTAAAACATTTTGACTCTCCAAAAAGGCACCTAAGTGAAGTTATGAATATAACAATTATTTATTATTCAGAGATATTTACATGAAAATCAGATTTTTATATCTAATAAAGTAGTGAGAAATATCTTAAAATATTTTATCTCAATATGTAAGGCAGTTATCCTCTTTTTATCCCTTTCTGATACTGTTGTATAGTGTCATTACTCATGAAGTGCTGTGTCCAGCAGGGAGTAGTTTTAAACAGCGGTACAATATAGATGAAGAGGTGTTTAAAAGGAAAAAAGAGCAGGATCTGTGAAACAGCTCAGCTGTTACTGCCTTCACAAAGGTACTGAACTGGACAGGAAGAGATCTAAGTGGGCAACTGGAATGTCAAAGTACCTCAGGCATTTCTTGCTTATTTACTGACACTTAAGTGGAAGAAATAATCTATTACTAATTTTTGTACACTGCAGCAGGTTCCCATGATGACCACATGTTCCCTTAACCTAACTGTTCACTGCTCTGCATACACATTTAACACCAGTTGCATTCATTCAACTAGAAAAATACTTTCCTAGCTGAGCTTTACAAACTAAACATTTCATATCAGTATCATTACAAACATGTATTATGATTAATCATATTTGTTCACTAGTGCTGTGAAGTAGTTCAAATGCTTAATAATCAATGAGTTTTAAGTTATCAAGGAGGTAGACTGATATTCATAACTCGATTTTGACATCAAAATACACTGAATTAAGAATAGTAATTAATACAATTGTGCCAGAGTGAAACGCAAGAAGCTGCTAGTGTTTGCTGAAAACTGAAGAATTTCTACTAATAGTTGAAACATAGCTGGTGATGATAATTTTCCATTATTTTTGGCATCTTACTAATCTAAAAGCAGCTGAAGATTTGAACTGAATGCCAAAGATTCAGTAACTGTATTATCTATCTGTATTGTCAAGATCACCATGTACTGATGTGTAAAAAGTAGATGGGTACTACTCTGTGAATTTTGCAAACATTAATTTAGATTCCATGAATATACTTTCTCAAAAATGGTCAGAGAAAGTCCGTATTAGTGGGCCAATAAAATGGAATACTCTCTATAATAAAATTTTCCTGTACCTCAGTTAAAAATGTATAACTTAATTTTGGACCTCAAAGCTTTTGTTCTTCTATTTAATGCTGGATTGAATATGTATTGTTAATCAAAACTGTGAGAACAGTATATATTTCGAATAATAGGCAAGAAAGACCTGGTCCTCAGGAGTACTGTTTTGGATGTTTATCCTTCAAAAAAGCAACACTTGCTTAAAAAATGCCAAACTATCAGAGATCTGTGTTTGCATAAGAAAACATCCTATAAAGCTTTGCCATATTTAAAAAATCTTTTCTTTACTACTATTGCTGTTTATTTTTGAGGCACACACGAGCAATTTTCTGGCCACCGCTGACCTGTCACAGAGCATACAACAAAATAATAACCTGGGGTCTTATTTTCATGAGTGAACTTCAAATTTGTGTTTAAAGCTTAGAACATTTTTAAATGATCTGCTGAACTAATGCCAAAGTATTTCAAAGGTTTCAGGATCAACTCCAGATTGATATGTATTTAAGTTTTATTTTATTTTAAAGTCGCACCTGACTTTGTAAACACTTATGGCTGTGTATATGTTTCTAGGATACACCTTCTTTACCTCAGTGGGGTGATTTGTGCATAAAAGTAATAATCTACTTCAGCAGCAACAGGACTCAAATAGTTTTCCGGAAAATTACATATAATTTACCTCTCAAATTTTCCAGTTTAACTTCTATGGAATAGACAGAGTCGATAGTATGAAAATAATTTATAATTTCTTATTTAACTAAGTCAAATGAAACGCTTTTCAATTACTCTGCATCTAAGCTTAGAATCTGAATGTTTTTTTTTTATGTTATATAAAATAATCAGAAAAGGTTTAATCAAATTGATTGTAAATACGACAAACAGAGACCAAGCAATGGCTATCCAAGTCTGTCACAGGTACTTTTCCAAAACAAAGCTGAGCTATAGATGGTATGTCTATGTGGTAGCATCTGTGTAAAAAGAACATTATAAAATGTTGCATTCATGTCATTGAAATGCCATGGAATAATAGTGGGTAGAAGAAACTATTTATTTTTTTTTTATTACAAAGTTAGCCTCTGCCTAATTCTTACACAAATCTAAAACATTTGTTGCATTTTGGTTTTATTTCAAAAACATACATAGGTTAAGAAAAGCATACCTTTGATTCTGTTACAATTAGAAAAGGCCTTCTTAAAGGCACTGGATTCTTCATGGTAGTACTTGTATCAGATCTTTTTCAAAGAGAGATAATATCAATGTTTGTCAGAAGCCTAAATTACATGGACAACGACTAAGCTAAAAAGCTGAAGTAGTTTTGCTGGGCATATCTTGGTACCTTTAATATAATTCACCATAACCATAGAAAGCAATACCTTCAACAAATAATGTGATTCAAACCTAAATTTCTCATGTAAGAAATGAAGGTGGTCAAGGATACGAGAGTGAGACCTGGTTTTAAAAAGTGTTAAACCTTCACTCTCACTCTTTTTCATCAAAAAGGTGGTTTATACCAATTAGAGCTGATGCAAGTAGCCATCAAGTTGAGCAAAATGGTTGTTGCCATTTGTTTTAACATTCTGTGAATTCCTCTTCTGGCTCTTTTGTATGTGTGTATATAGAGTCACAGAATGGTTGGGGTCAGAATGGACCTTCAAAGATCATCTAGTTACAACCCCCATGCAATGGGCAGGGACACCTTCATGTAGATCAGATTGCCCAAAGCCCCATGCAACCTGGCTTTGAACACTTCCAATAACAGAGCACCCACAACTCCTCTAGGCAACCTGTTCCAGCATTTCACCACTCTCATTGCAAAACATTTCCTCCTTATATCCAATCTAAATCTATCCCCTCTCAGTTTAAAATCATTGCTCCTCCACCTGTCACTGCAGGCTGTGGTAAGAAGTCTCTCTCCATCTTTCCCGTAAGCCCCTTTTATGTACTGANCAGCCCTCTGATCATCTTCATAGCCCTTCTCTGAACTTGCTCCAACAGCTCCATGTCCTTCTTGTGTTGGGGACTCCAGAGCAGGACACAGAACTCCAGGCAGGGTCTCATGAGAGTGGAGTAGAGGGGCAGAATCACCTCTCTGGATCTGCTGGTCACACTTCTTTTGATGCAGCCCAGGATACAGTTGGGTTTCCAGGCCATGAGTGCATGTCGCTGGCTCATGTCCAGCTTTTCATCCACCAGTACTTCCAGGTACTTCAGGTACTCCTCAGGGCTGCTCTCTCTAAATGTATATATGTGTATATATATATATATTAAACCTGTAGGACTTGGGAGCCTTAATTTCTTGACTCTGACTTCCTATTGTACTGGTAGCCACACTGGCTTCAGTATGAAACAGCCGGTGGGGGCATGGAGATGTGAGGCAGGGAGGGTGCCGGGCTGGGTGGGAGGGTGCAGCTCTCAGACGGTGGCACGGTGTCAGCTGTCATTATGTATTACCTGTTGATGTGTGGCTTGGGGGATTATTTTTAATAGGCTAGTTTCGCTGAGTCTTGGGGGGTATTGCGATGCTGCTCAAGGTGACCTGGAAGCTGCGCAGGAAGGGCAATTTCAAACTGGTGGTGGCTTCACCACATCAGGAACTGCCCGCAGAGAAGAAGCCCGAGGGACAGTGTGTAACGATGTGGCTTGCCTGGGGCACACAAGTCACAGGGAAATGCGGAACACGAGGTGTGTTTTGTCCCTCACTGGAGCTGTGTGAGGGCGCGGGGCAGGCATGAGGCGGGGATGGATGGACGCTGCCGCCAGCACGGCCTTCCCTGCACTCGAGAGCTGCTGGCGGGTTGTGAAGCGCCACGGATGCTCCTGAGCTGCTCTGCTGGGCCCGCGGGGGCCGCATGAGCAGGCAGCAGGTAGATAAAGCTATTACATTAAACTTCAAAGCAGCTCAGCCACCATCTGGTGCCA
>VZRW01014115.1:39661-51166 GCA_013398125.1 Aegotheles bennettii
GTGCTGGCTAGAGATACTGGTGGATGAAGGAGGTGTGTGTGGCAGGGCTAGGGTGCCAGCCCTTCGTGTTTGTCTGGCAGGAGAGAACTGAAATGGGAAGTTCACTGGCTGAATCAATGGCAGGTCACTGGTGACCTCAGCTCTTGGAGTGGGATATGTCATCTGCTCTCGGCCTCAGGGCGGTCTGTGCAGCCTGCTAAACTGGGGTGGGGTTCTGCTGGGGTTTTCTGGCAAGTCTGTTTTTGTTTTGTTGATTTTTTTTGTTTTTTTTTTTTTATCATGGTTCAGGAGCTTGCTAAAGAATCAGATGTTTCTAAGGGAAGAAAGATGTGGAGGTCAAAGGCACTGAGGTTGGCGTGGTTTTGTCACGAGGCAGGAAACAAACAGCGGACAAGCTTTGTGCAGCTTGTCTTTCTTGTGTCCCATACTGCAGCTCAACCCTACAATTTAATAATGGTCGGTGTTGACTGGACACTATACTAAAGCTAACCCCTCAATTTGTGCTTAATGGCTTGTGTGTCACGTGAAGAATCTGATAGGTCTGGCACTTATTTGCATAACTCCTGCAGATCTCTCTCTGGGGTTTCAGAAAACCTCACTGTAGCAACTTGCAAAACTGTATTTCCGTGATCTGTGTGAGCTTCTAATAAATGTTACTGTTTGGTTTGTATGCCTTTGGAAATAAGGCATGAGAATGCTTTGCTCCTTTTATTTTTCCCCTCTGCAGGGTTCTGCTTACTTCTAATGTCAGAATTGAGGACAGTAACTCTTGAATGTAACAATACTCACTTCATTAATGCTTTACATATTTTGCCTTACATATCTGATGCAGCACACTAAATATATTACACATCAGTGATGTGCTAGGGAGATGCCTTCACAACAGTTGCTCAAACTATAGGGTTTTGAGCATTTGGTGTTCACTTGGTCATTGTGAGCAACCAGAGTGCAATGTCATACCAGTTAGTGGGTCTTGGTTAGTGTGAGGTTTGCTTGGTTTTCCTTGGGACTGGAGGAGAAGATGCCTTGTTTTGGCTCAGGCTACTGCAGCTTTGTGTCATTCTCTTCCCGTTAAGCTGTAGGATAAGCTGTCCTAGGTATGGCAAGGGAGCGTTTTGAGAATGGTATGGAAGGACAGCCAGCACTAGATTGCATTGCCTTTCAGATGGTAGGTTTTTATCCCAAGCTGTGGTTGCACGGGCAATCGAAATTGATCTAGCTGCTTCTAACAAGGGGACGATCTTGCTGCCTGTGCCTCTTGTCAACTGTGTTATTCCTACAAACTCCTTCTCCCATCCAGTGCGACCAATTATTTTTTTTCTGGTGATGATACAATAGAGTAATTGATGATTTGATTCACTAAACAAAGTAGAAATCTTTTGGATGTACTAGCTTTCTACACGAGTTACTTCCAGTAGGTCACAGAAGGAGGGATCTGTGACTGCAGCAGTATCTGTGTGTGGGAAATGGATGGCCAGGGTGAAGTGGAGGTTTTCACGTATGAACCACCTTCTGGTTCAATAGTGAGCTGCCTGGATCTGCTCTACCCAGAACCGTATCCTAGGTAGAATCAGGGCTGTGTGCCATACCAGCTACCCTTGGCTGAAAACACGATTAAAACTGCTTTAATAAACTTTTGCAGAAAGTGATATGTTGATCTGAGCTTTTTTTTAACCAGTTGTCTTGTCTGTAGGGAGCCCTTTTTAAAAATTAAATATTATTTTGAGAGGTAAGCATAGTAATTCTTCAAAATTTCCTCATTTGCCTGTTTATTTGCTGAATCCAAAGAATAAAGTTTTGCTTTTTTAATGGGGTTATTTGAAAAAGCATGCATTTTTTCCCATCTGTCCACCAGTTATGTTAAACACTTTTCTGAATACAAAGTTTTATTAATTCCAGATAACTCTATTTTTATTTAAATAAATAAATAAAACTAACGGAAAGGCATTTTATTGGTGAAACATCAATGTTACAAGTCATACTTGTTCACTACAACAAAATTGTGAAGACATGCAAAACACAATAAATGTGAAAATGAGACCAGAACATTCTGGAGGGAAATGTTTCATATTCTTTCATTTGGACAAGTTCTAATTAGGCTTAAGTGTTTCATGAGAGATTTCTTATAGGATTAAATAGAAAATAGATGTTGTACAAACAACAGGCATTGTTAGAAATCGTGTCCAAAAACACATGAAAACCAGTGTTTGGATAAAACCCAACATTTTCAAGGACTGATGCTGCAAAGCTGCTCACTGTGTATCTCAGTGGGTAAACATTGGTATAAATGTTGTCTAGAGTTGCAGATGATATTTCCAGTTACAATTGGAATAGCTAGTATGTTCATGTAACGTAAGAGCATGCTAAGTGGTCAGCTGGTTTGGCTTTTTATAATAATTTCTGGTACTGAAATTTACTGCTTATTTCAGTATGACATGTTGCTTGAAGTATGCCTTGGTAATCTATTGGAAATGAGAAATAACTCCTTCATTTTAGGTTTCAGTTTGCTAAGAATGAACTGCATTTCCAGTCTTGAAAAACACGCCTCTTCACACAGAAGCTTAGGAGAGTGGGGAGGGGACCAGAAGGTACCTGGCAGACCCGCTGTAATGCTCCAGTCCAGAAAATGCTCCTTGCTGAAGTCTCAGTATAGGCATTTGTCTGTGGACAAATTCCCTTTACTCAGATAGTAACAGCCCGCTGCTTTAAGCGTGAATTTATACCTATATCTACACTATTTGTTCATTACCCCTTTAATGATGACAAAGGCCTATGTAACGACTTGGAGACAGAATATTTGACTTTTTTTTCCCCATATATTCGGTCTTTTACTTAAATATAATAAATCTCTTATGCCCTACAGCCCTTTAGTAGGCTGGTGTTTTTCCTTTTTCAGTCCAATTGTGTTAAGTCCATTTCTTCCTCAGGCTGTTCCTATTCTCACTGTCTTTGCAGATCTGAAATACTACCTAGAAACACAGAGAAATTAATGATATATTTGCTCATTCTGAAAGCGGGGAAGGGGAATACAATTCTGATATCACTGTGTCGGAAATAATGTAACAGGTATGAGGAGAAGGAACATTGTTGTAACTGGAAGAGTGCCTGAAGATCTGACTGAACTTCAAGGAAAGGAAAAATGCTGGATTCTTAGGATCTAACCATCAGATGGTATAAAAAGGAAAGATCATGAGTTTGTTCCCATTCTTTCATGATACAAGAACAGAAGAGCTGTCAGTGTTTGAAAGAGAAAACTTAAAACTGATAAAGGAGAATAAACTAGGTACAGTTATCATGTGGAGCTTGTTACCAGAGGAGATGGCGGCTAGAAGCATAGCAGATTTTAGGAGGAATGGTAGAAGTATCCAGTTTTACACTAAAAAATAAATACACCAGCAACTGTAAAAGGTAGTTTCTGTTCTTCCTGAGTTGTTAGTTTAAATAACCTCTAACTGATGGGAGGTAGGAAGAAATCTTGCCTGTGGCTGTGTTATTTTGTAATTGCCTACTTAAGAATTTTCTTCACTTGTCTCTGAAGCACTGGAACTGGTCACGGTTGAAGATAATCCATCTAGTCCCCAAAACCTGCTGGCAGCTCCTCTCTCCTTAGGCTTGCCAAAACATCACAGTAAATGTTTCAACTTCAAACACAAATGAGACTAAATTTTTGTAACGGTCAGGGCTGTAGATTTTTTCTGTAAAGTCCAACTTCTGTGAAATTGGTGTTTCTCAGAGTTGAGAGATCTGTAGCATCCTCTGTCTTCTGGGTAATCCTGTAGAATGATCTCGATCTTTATGAGCAAGTCCCAACAGCAACAATGATTTTTACAGCAGGATAGAAGATAACAAAGCTACAGAACTTCTGTTCAGGTGTGGGTGGTCACCCCATTTTACAAGCTCTTGGGGACAGATTTAAATGGTAATATGCTTTTCCTCTTTCCTTTGGTGACTTACATGTATTTGTTCACTGAGATTAAGACCTTTTTGTTACCACATTTAAATCATTTGACTCTAATTACCTAATCCCTATGTAAGCCATATGGACACAATATGTCTTTGTCCTTCCATAGTGGCTAGATCACACACAGGGTTTCAGGTCTCCTATTGCAGGTCGAGCTAATGGGTCCAACGTTTAGGCTTACTTTTCTACATCCAGAGTTTCTGGGGTTTGTTCCTACGGAAGTGTTGGCCAGGATGATGAGTTAAATTTTCTGTATGCTTTCTGAAATCGCTTGTTAAGCATGCAACTTCTGTTTCGCAGTAGGAGAATTTTCACTGTAACTCACAGATTCTCAGATATTTATGTAGACCTTCTGTATTTTGTATATATAGCTTTTGAATGACAAGAGTGGTATCCTTATCATCAGAGAATCTTCTCACCTTTGTTCCATAAGTTTGGTACAGCATTACATACCGGCAATAATTTCTTTAGAGCTGTATGTGGCTACAGGCATTACACAGCTTGTATTGCACTTTTTTTCCCTTCTAATCACATTGTAGGGGAATCTATCCTTTGTTTCTCTTTGATGGGTAATGTTACGGCTCTTCCCACCCACTCCTTGTGATGGCCTGTTGCCTGGGCCCAGTTTTACTTGTCTTTACTTCTTACAGCTTTATGAATTGAAGACTTTGCTGTGCTGCCATGGCACCAAGAATAGTTTCCCACCTTGCTGAGGTGGGAAGAGACCACAGGTCATTGAGAAGAGGTTGTGTCTGGCTGAAGAGTAATGCCATTGCAAAAGTATCTCTATTTGCTCTAAAGGATAAATTAATCTTTTGAGTTATTTTAATACATCCACTTACCACAAGACAATGTAGAGAAGTGAGTATGAAGTATTTGCCAGGTGACCTCCTTTCCCGGAGCATGAAATTGTAGCATATTTGTTGGCTTGACCTGTGGAATGTGCCGCTGTGATTTTTTTGTTCTTGAGGAATAAGTAACAGAACGGAGTAAATTTGCTTCATTGCTTTGTTCTTCCTTTGTAAATGTCTACTGCTTGTATCATAAAGTGTGACTGTTTTTAAAAAACTTTTTTCCCATCTTATTGTTTGTTGGGCTGTTTTGTCTTCCTCACCATACTGTATGACCGAACTGGGAATCAGGAAGGCAGCGCTGTGGTCAACTCACGATGAACACTTAAAATGTGGTGTTCGCTTTAATTGTTCACAGTATGTTTAGTCCATAGAGGAAAAGAATCAAATGACTTTTGGTGCACTAAAGGTTTATGTTTTTCAGAGTTAAGTTAAATTTCTAATGTCATGCAAAAAGTACGATATGGAAGTCCACAGTAAGGGCTACCAACCAGTCTTTAATGTGTCCAGTAGTGAGAATGTGTAGTAAGCAAAATATATGGTCAGACATGACAATGTAATTGAAAATTCAGGAGTTTTTAAGAAGCCATTGGCTTTTAATAGTCCATTTCTCATTATGCCTCTGCAGCACAGTTAAAATTATTTGGAAGTACAGATGCTTTCAGTATGTATTTCCAGATGTAGGGTAGAAGGTTTTTATGGAGCTATAATGCATTTTTTGTTATGTCTGTTAATCTGTTTCAAAACCTTGAACAAGCTCTCACATACATGGACAGTTCTTTTTGCTTGCTTGGAAACATGTATGTTTTCTAGTTTTACTACTTGTGTCTTTTCAGAAGTCTTTTTATTTTTTTTTTAGGGAATAGTTACAGTTCCTTCTAAAAAAATTTTTAAAAAATTTCTTGCAGTTGTGTATTCCAAACGTCTGGGTTTGGTTGTGACTCGGTATTTGGGGTTTTATTTAAATTGTTCTCCATACTGAACTGAACATAGACACTATAACAAATGTTGCTAGCTAAATGGTTTGGATGCATTTTTCCTGAGTTTTGGTGGAGATTTTTATACTTACGTAAGACTGTTAGACACATCATAATTAAATTAGATACAGTTAATTTTGACTATTGGTGTGATTCCACAGCTGTTTAAAATGTTTAACTCTGGGCTGCCTTTGTCTGCCTGCTACTTTGGTGTTAGTTTTTAGTTAGATGTATTGTAGGGAAGTGAGGGAGGGAAGGCAGGGAACTAAAACTATGGTAATCCAGATGTAGATTGTCTTAAACTGCTGTTAGCTATATCCTCAAACCTGTTCATATTATTTATGTACAGGCACATGTGCTGTTCCTTCTTGTTCTGTCCTCGTTTCTTTCCTTGAAACTTTCACAATTTTATATTGCAGTTTGAGTACTATTTTTTTTATTTTCACTTGAAATAATTAGCCTATAGTTTCCTATAGTGTTCCCAGTATAGACAGGTGATTGACGTGATTTTCCTACACCTTAGACCTGGTGCAAAAGGACACTTTGAATACTGTAGTCAGTGTTCAGCTGAAACAGTACTGACAGTGTCTGTCACCTCAGGAGTGCATTTTCTTCACGTCCCCAGAAGGTATCATGGTAAACAGGTCAGTTGAGGCTTAGAATATCCATAAACCATAGTTTTGCTTAAAGATAAAGTACACCTGCCATGTGAAGTGATTTTCTCAAGTGGAACCACCACTGGAGGTAGTAGAAGGGACTAAGATGTTCTTCTCTTGCACTACTCTTCTCCACGTCTGGTAGTCACTCCTGGGAAACAGAGCAGTTGCAGGTAGGAATTCTCTGGGTCGGTGTTGCAAAGACGACATTGCCACTTCCTTGGTAAAAAATGTTCTGTGAAGTTAATTTTGCTGTCTTTGATTATTGCTAAATACATAAAACTAGATTTTACATCTGTTATACAAAAGACAATAAAGCTATGTGAAAAATTACATTAGAATTTACAATTAGAATTACAATTACCTTTCTTGGAAAAGAGAATGAATTTATCAGGCTTACGCTTATTAGGTTTTTTGAATGAACCTTGAAAACTTTTGATAACTCTAGTATTACAGTGTAAATTCAGTTGTTACGTGTTGCTAGGGACCCAGGTTAGTTTTAGAATTGCTTAGTTAAAAGGAGTTGGTAGAGGTTCATGAAAACTTGAAACTCTGAGTCTGACCAAAATTTTAAGTGACATTTTAAAAAATGTGAATTATCAGTTAGGTTTTGTAATTAAGCCACTAGATGAGTTTTTTTCTTTTTGTCTTTTTTTTTTTCAAAACAAGATTTTGTTTAGCAACATGAAGTTTGACCTTACATTTGACTCATGAGAAAGGAGAATGAGGGATTTTGCTGCTTAAATGCTCAAATATGGTAGTAGAGTTTTTTATTTTGCTTTATTCAGATAATATGCATTCAGTATATTGTTTTTATCTAGTGGCAGTTCTGGTTGCATCAGGCATAAGCTGTTTTTAAGTTTCCCAGACTTACAAAGGGACAGCCTGCTGCATTCTTTGACACTTCTGCACTGCCCACACTGTAGAACTAATTGTCTGAACCCAAACAGTAAAAAGGTGACTTAAGGTAACTTGCATATAACAAAAGGTTGTTTACTTTGTTTTAATTTTTGTGAGTAGGTAGTCATGCTTTTTGTGTAAGGGAATGTTACTAGCTTTCCAGTTAGCAGTAATCCCATTGAGGCTTTGTCAAGTGCGAGTTTGAGTTTTTCAAGGCTCCCATCAGACGCTGACAGCTCTGTGTAATCTCAGGTGTTGGAAGTGTGAGCGTTTTCAGTCTGTTCTGTTGTTTACTGGGTAGTATGTTAAAGAGTTGCCTTCAATGGATAAACACACTGAATGTGTAAGTGGAGTGAGGTGGAGCGTGGGCTTTGTTTAAGACTTTTTAAAAGCGAGGTGTGTGCATATTTGTGCCCTTGCAGAGTTTGGCTCTAGGATTTTTGTTGCACAGTGCTGCACATTTCACAATCACTAAAATGTGTTATTTTCCTCTTGTGGCTGAGTTACATATGGAGTTTGGTTTGTATTTCCAACCTGTCTCTTAAAAGTGTTTGCTAGAGATGCAGGCATGCATAGTCACACGATGATGAGGATCTCTGGCTCTAGGAAGAGGGCAGGGGGAATGAATTCAGTTTGAAAAGCACATACACACTTAGATTTTGGAATACTCTCAAGTTTCTGATTCAATTTTGGGTTGTCTGTGCATATTCTCCCACACTTTTATGAATTGAACTTCCCAGTTAATTTTGACATTTTAGTAGGCTAGTAATTCAGGTGGTGATGAATGAGGTGAATATAAATCACAGCCTGATGATTTTTGAGTTACAAAAAGCTTTCATCAAACACAGAGAAGAATTAAAATATCACTAAAAAGTTTTCTTGTTGGTTTGAGCTTTTAGAACCTTGTTAAGATAAAGGAAAAATACAGGCTTTAAAGTTGTATGGGAATAAAGGCTTTTCTGACTTTTAACCAGGAACAAGAGTTGGCAGCTCTGTAATAAATTAAGTAGTGGTAAATATTCTTACTGAATGTAATATTGTAAAGTAAAGGAAGTTAAAACCTGCTCTCCTCCTTCCCCCACCCCCCAAACAACAAAACACTATTTGATAGGGTGGGTCATGAAAGGCAAATGGTACCATTTGAAAACATCTATAGAGGGTGCTGGTAGAAATTTTCCATGTGATGCAAGAAGCTATTGTTTCTAGGCAGCTACTGTCAGCTTCAGAGAAAGTAGAGAAAATCATGAAAAGGAGGTCTCTGCCATTTATTCAAGCAACAAACAAAATGAGAAATGGGTAAGGGAGAGAGAAGACTGGCCGAGTCATCTCAGTCTTTTGGCAGAGGATATTCACCACACTATTTGAATCCACCGCAATCTTAAGTCCTGTTGCTAAAAAAATTTCAACAACTAAGCCCCAGTGCTGTTTGAAAGGGAAACTTGAGTGAATCTACTTCTGTTCCTACATACCGTAACTGTATTGAAATTTGTACTGAACACAGAGGACTTTGGCTTATAAAAGTATATAGGAAAGTATTCTGAAGAGGAAATTTCAGAGGCAGTTTCAAAAGATTTTAAAGAAGCTGCCTGCGAAATTGTTCTAAAGGACTCCAAGGAATTGCTGACTAAATGTGCAAAAGGATGTGAAATTATGTTCAGTTTTACAAAACTAAAAAGATACTTACAAGAAGACATCAAACTATGCCTGCAACTTGTTTACAAGTTGTCAACTCACAGGAGAGATGTGAATGTCATTACCAGAAACTGAATGAAAACCTTCACTTACGCAGTGACAGTAAAAGAAAAATGTGATAGAGGACAGAAAATACTATCATGGCATAGACTAACATTATTCTTATTTGTATGAAGTTTGCAGCTCTGATTGCTTAACCTTCCCAAAGTCTGAGAACTGTGAGGGAATTCATGTGGACCATGAAAGGGACCAGCGTGCTTTGGAAAACCTTGCAGGAATTTTGATAACGTGTAGATTATTGTTTTTTTTGAGTACACTTTAGCACTTTGGAAGGGAGATTGTTATGTGAATATATAACAAAATGAAGATTACTTTATGCAAAAGAAATGAAAACTTTTTTTCCTCCTCTCTCTTTATAAGCTGAATAGTTTTTACTGCCATTAGATAACAGGATTTCTTTTTTTAAGCTTATGAAGTGTTTCTGCCTTTTTGGAGGTTCCTCCGTTTCCTTAAAGTATGCTAACCATTACCATAAGAAGTACTCCAGTGGATCAGACCCCAATTCATCTAGCCCAGCAGTGACAGAAGAAGCTATTTAGGGAGAACAGTTCACCATTGCCACTGCCTACAGTCTTTCTCTTCCCCCAGTATCCAGAAATTATATCTGGGATATTAGAAGTATGAATTTGCCTAGTCCTATTAAATATCCATTTATATACTTACAGTCTGTGAATTCATTGAATACCTTTCTGACTTACTTACACTGTTTGCCTGCACAGCCTCTTGTGAAAGCAAGATTGGGAAGTTCCTTGCTTGCTGCTTAGAAAAGTACATTACTACTTTTATCTACATGAAACCAATGTGCCTTAAGAGACTGCCGCCAGCTTTAGTGTTGCAGAATTCAGTGAATAACAGTTTCTACTCATTTTGTCCTTTATGGCTATAAAGCGAAACCAAATCCACCTGCAGTCTTTTCCTTAAAAGTGAGCAATCTCACCCACCTTAATATATTCATTCTCTTCACCTCCTCTAGTTCTGCTACGTCTTGTTTGAGGTGTGAAGACTAGTGCCACAGTACTTGAGTTGTGGGTGTACCAAAGTATCATAGTTTGAAAATGACACTTGCTTTTATTCTCTAACATCTTGGCAATGGCCAGTGTTTTCCTGGCTTTTTTTGTTTTTGCAGCTTCATGTTGAGTTGATGTTTTTAGAGAACTGTAAGTGTTAACTTAAGGATCCCTTACATGAATTGCTATTTCTAGTTCCTGTTTCAGCACTATGTACCCATAAATTAGATTATTTTTCTCTGGGTGCATTATGTTTCTTTTGTCTATGCTGAAGCTTACCTGTCACCTTTTTGTGTATTCCCTTATTTTTGAGAGGCCCTTTTGAAGTCATGGCTTCTGACTACCCAAAAAGCTGTCATGCTGAAGGATCAAACACCAAATTTACTGTGATTCAGAGTGTAACTGAACACCAGGCTGGAAGATGTGTAAGTGTCTAGCTAATGTTTGAGAGGTCTATATCATAAAAGAAAACAGTGCTTCACTTTTCCAGTCCCTTCCTTCATTAGCACTTGTCTGCATGTGGTGTCCTTGTACAGAGGATGAAAGTATTTCACTGTTTGTACTGTTCTGAATGTGAATTTATCTTGCACCTCATTTTAGTCTCGTGTCCTAGTACCACGATCGTTCTCATTGCACATGTGCTAGTTCACTTCCAGGCTCCCATCTGGAGTGAACCAGATGACCTTCCTCCTCTTGAGGAGAGTCCTGAACCACATAATTTTGGCTGTCACTGCTTGGACAGTCCTTCTGCATTCTTTTCTTCTGCATTTTAGTAAGCATCATACTTTCATATTCTACAGCGTGTCACTGGACATGCAGCACATGCTCCTGTTGATGCCATAAAAGCATCACAGCGGGAGGCTGCAATGCAGTTTTCTCACTTTCGCGTAGGTCAAGCTGAATAACCATAAAAAAAATCATAAAAGGTCTTGGGGCTCTAGGCATGCTACTTCGGACTACAGGGGTGCACCTGTACAAGCATTTCCGTTCAGATCAAGAATGGACTTTGGACATGTACCTTCTAATCATCCCTTACATCCTCATGCTGTGTTTCAGCTTGCTTTGAAAGTGGCCTTGGAGCACACTAAATTCCTTTCGGATGAAATTTAGTGGGAGAGTGCACTCCAGATATATGCATGATGCACTTGTCTTGGTTTTCTGCAGTTAGGGCGGACTGCAAGCCCCCAAGACAATAATTTATTGCTTACTTCTCCCCAAGGGGAAGAAAATAAACAATGCACACGGCTGTGAGATTTAGGAAAAAACAAACCATACAAATTTAATGAAACGGGGGAAAAAAGGGAACAGGTACAAAGGGAAATGGAGGGGAAAAAAAGGATAAATATATTTACAAAATCCCGAAACCAGGAGTCCAGGGAAGAAAGAGTTCTCCTCTCGTCT
>VZRW01014115.1:51195-76623 GCA_013398125.1 Aegotheles bennettii
CTGATAAGTGGCCCTCTGCTCCGCCACTGCCTCCGAGCAAAAGTCCAGCGAAGAAGAGAAGAAAAACTGATAGAAGCAGCTCTGCCCCCCCCAGGAATGCAGTCCAAAACCCAAACAGAGAGAGAAGGAAAAAAATTTAGCTCAGTACTTTTCAGTTTATTAACAGAAGGCTTGATATGGAATAACTCGTTTAACTCGCTCGTTCCCGAGACGGACAAAACTTCAAACTATAACAGCACTCCAAGGAGGCCTGTTCAGTTTGTGGCATAAGACCCCCAAGTCCCCTACAGAACACGTGGTATGAATGTCTGATCCCCAGCACCACCTGCTTTGCTCTGCAGATCTGCTCTTGTTGCAGTGCGCTACCTGCTACTGTAGGCACAGCCGAGGCACCTGGGTTGAGCACCAAGTGCAGTAGTTGTGAGTGATGTGCCATGAAAGGTGCTGTCCTGGGGCTGTTGTGGATGTGAACCAGCCTGCACCCCTGTTGTCTTGGGGTTTCTATCCATGATGTGGTTTGGAAAAAAGACGTGGAGTTGATCTGCGGGACTTGAGGTTTTTCTATTACAACCTAGTACTGCCTGCTGATGGAGAATGCGGAGGTTGGTCAGTTATGCCATGTTCTGGTTAAAAGCATGGCACAATCTAACTTGACAGGAAGTGATGGATCCTCGTAGGAGTTGCCTTTTCTTCCCATCAAAAAGTGAAAGACTGTTGTGGTACCTCAAAGACAAAATCAGCAGAGCTGAATAAAAGGATTTTAGGTCATGCAGGAATCAGCCATCACATGGACATCAATTTTAGAAGTGATTACAGCTCATCCTGCTTGATTTCGCACTAAAGTGAGGGGGGAAGTTACAAATCACATTGAAGCATTCTAGGAACTTAGAGTACTTCAACTAA
Organism: Aegotheles bennettii; assembly: GCA_013398125.1. Classification (NCBI taxonomy): domain Eukaryota; kingdom Metazoa; phylum Chordata; class Aves; order Caprimulgiformes; family Aegothelidae; genus Aegotheles; species Aegotheles bennettii. The sequence continues at coordinate 52,099 of VZRW01014115.1, forward strand.
AAGTAGTAGCAAACAGTGGAGGATGGATGCTGAAATGCTTTTAGTCTCTGTGTACTGAACCAGTGACCTCAAGGTGGAGTGGGTAAATGTAGTGCTGAATCCTGGAGCTCCATGTGGGGTGACCTGACCTGAGCGTGGCCCTGCAGGGCATCAGTGTGGGAGAGGCTTTGCTGGTATCAACCCATTGTGAAGGTCAGCCGTAAGTTTCTCTGAATTTCAGTAAAATGTTTTGTAGAGTGTGAAAAATTATTCAGATAAAATAGATGGAGTTTAATACAAGAATGGTAATGTATTTAAGACTGAGAATGATAGCATACCTAATAATTTCTACCTAGCGGTGTGCCTTCTGGGATCAGCTTTGGGACTGGCTGGCTGTTTTCTCCCATTCATTACAGTTATCCATTCCTGGTCATAACACAGAAAGTAACATTGTTCTCAGGAAACTTCATTACTATGCTAGAATGGAAGTATCATCTCTGTGGAGATGTATATCATGCAGGAAGATTAGGAAGTATGGAATGAAACAGCTGGGGTAAAATATGGCACAAAGTAAATGTGCTTTTGCTGTAGACTAGGAGGTTACAGACTCATAGAATGGTTTGGGTTGGAAAGGACCTGAAAGATCATTTAGTTCCAACCCCCCTGCCATGGGCAGGGACACCTCCCACTAGACCATCCCCATCCAACCTGGCCGTGAACATTTCCAGGGAGGAGACAGCCACAGCTTCCCTGGGCAGCCTGTGCCAGGGTCTCTGTTTACGATATACAGATCATAAACTGTAAATGACAGGCAGAAAACCTTGATATTGTTGTTAATCACAAAATAAGCATGGACTACCAGGATGAAGTGACAAGGGGGAAAGTGAGTGCAATTTCAGGTTTACTGTTACTTGGCAGTGAGCGCTCCTGTGGAAAGCAGTCTGGAGCCCCTGTGGGGTGTTGCACCTGGTCCTGGTTGACAGTGTTGGATTGAAAGACTGAAACAGAGATATGCTCACTTGTTCTTGTACAGGTGGGTGTGTGCAAGCTATAAAAGAAAACACAGAGTAATAAATAAATTACTTAGCAGATGTAATCTGTAAAAAAGTTTGTGTATGTTGACAGCAAGGTATTAGTGCAGCTTTCTGGGCTGAAAAGCAGATACAGACCACTTAATAACATAAAGTTATGTGTTTAGTTTATTTAAGGGTTTCCAGGGGACGTAGGGTAGTATGTATTACATATAGTTGGACAGGTGCTTCCTTCCAGATCTTTTTTTATGTGGATAAGTTTATGTGGAGAACTCATCCTGTCTTAAAAATGATAGGATGACTGGCATGGTACAGCTGAGATAACTTGCTGATAAGTATCTAAATATCAGTGAATCTGTTAGCCATTGGGATGTACTACTTCTTTGTTCATTGAGCTGCTTTAGAAGCAAGTCTCCCCTCTCTCTCTGACACCGTCACCTACAGAGGCAACATGTAGCTGTAGCTTCTGAATGCTGTGGTGCTGAGATACTCTTGACAACCTTTTGTGTGAAGCCAGTGAGGTGACTGCCATTGATTTCGCTGGCAACTGGAGCTTCTGAAAGCAAATAATGTCCTTTGAAACGTGCTTAAACGAGTATTAGCTCCCCACCTCCAAAAGAAAGTGCACCTACCTTGAAGGGAAGTGAAAAACCAAAGGAGACTTGTTTTGAACGTAAAGGGAAGTTTCAAGAAATTGGCTTGCAGCATGAAAAGTGAGCAGAAAAACCCAATGAATCATAATGTGAAAAGATTGGAGATTTGACAGTCATTAGGGAAGCTGTGACAGCAGTGCTGGAACGCAGCTCTTGGTAACTGCTTTAGAGACAGTGCATCGGCATGAACAGCTAACGAGTTCAGCTGGACTGAGCACGGCGAATTATAACTTAGTTGGTTAGGGGTGGAGGGGCTTGTTGGTGTCGAATGCAAGGGGAACCAGAAAGTCACTTGCCTGTTTGCTCTAAGAGGGACATTGAATGTGCTGTTTGTATTTTGAAGCTAAATATTACAGACAGTTCAGTGACGTGTGTGTGTGTTTTTTTTTCTCCCCCTCCTCATTTATTGGTTGACTGTCAGTAAGATCTGTGAACATTGTTTTTCTAAAGCACTAGGTTTGATTCGGTTTTGCACAGAAATTACATAAATATCTTTTTTATTTCTCAGTTTGGTAGTTTTCTAGATGGGGGCAAGAGTAGATTAAACTGGATTTTAATTCAAAACTAAAATATAAAGGCAGATCTGGGAATCTTGAATTGGGTCATGTTAGTTTCTGTTCTCAAAATCCCTGTCTGTTATGTTGTGGAAGTTTACAGTGATCACAGAATATGATTGTAACATGCTTGTCATTTGAAGGACTTGGGTATTGCTGTGATAATTAAGAGAATAAAACAGAAAGAGTTGGTAGAGATCATTCACAAAAACAAATATTAGAATATATGTTTTATTGAAACTATATTTTTTTTAATATTTAAGAACTTGCTTGAGAAATATGGCAGGTACTGTGTATGTTTAGTGACACATTTGAAAGTTTGATAGCACTAAAACTAGGGTAACAGACAAGACAACAAGGAAGGCTGGAAAAACCAAAATAAATCTATATGATTAAGTAAGATAAAACTAAAGCATGACTGGTAGATACAAAGAAAATAAAAGGCTACTTGTCTGTGGATAAATGGACCTTTGAAACAAAATTAAATCAAACACGTTTCACGTTATGGGGAAGGAAACATCTGTCACTAGTAACTGCTGGTTTTTCCTTGGGGGATTAGTAGCAGAACTGTCTGTGCACTGCAGAGAGGACCATGACAACTCCGGGTGCCTGAACAGGGATGTGTCCACAGTTGACATTAATGGAGGCACCAAGCCTGGAATTCTCTCTTCTTTGGATTTTTTTCTTAAAGTTTGGTATAGGCATTGTTCAGTGAGCAAAGGATTGTCACCTCCCTGAGCTCTGTGAGAGCAGGAAAGCCCTTCCACCAGAGTCACCAGGATTGAAGCCCAAAGCCCAGGAAACAGTTTTTTGGATGGCAATAATTCTGGTAAATGCTGCTTCTGGATTTGCAGCCTGGTCTTTCTCCTAACCATATTTTTTTGTTTGTGTGTATGTAACTTGTGGTTTGCATTATTTTTAAAAGAGAGAGAAGAAATTCTACTTCTTGCAATTTAAATTCTTGAATATGAAGTGGCGGAGGGTGAATCATGTCCAGGTGTCCCTGTATGAGATAGCATTCATGTTAGTCCCTCATGAACTTTATTAGGAAAATCATAGCTATTTCACAAATACCCATCCCTTAAAGGATTGTAATAGGTAACCTCTGTTTCAGTGGTCGTCGTCAGTGTGTCTCTGTAGCAGATGTTAAGTTGTATATTTTTGCAATCATCTATGAAAAATCTACTGTTGATACACTTAGAAAAGCTAATTGCTCAGCAGATGGACCACTGCCTGAGCTAATATAACACATTCCTACTCCTAAAGAAGTGTCAAGTTCAGAGGATATAACAAAAGCTGTGAGTTTCTTCAACAGTTTCAAACTGAAAGAGGGTAGATTTAGATTGGATATTAGGAAGAAATTCTTTCCTGTGAAGGTGGTGAGACCCTGGCCCAAGTTGCCCAGAGAAGCTGTGGCTGCCCCCTCCCTGGCAGTGTTCAAGGCCAGGTTGGATGGGGCTTGGAGCAACCTGGTCCGGTGGGAGGTGTCCCTGCCCATGGCGGGGAGCTTGAAACAAGATGATCTTTAAGGTCCCTCCCAACTCAAACCGTTCTGTGATTCTATGAAATTACGAATCGTTCTTCTCTGTAACCTGATCCAGAGCCTGTGTGTAACTTTTTAATTATTATGGCTCAAAGATATTTCTAAGACTTCACAAAATGTTTTCATGAGAAGTGTGAATACAGTGTCTTTTGGTGCAGGTGTATTTTAATTATGTGGAAGGGTGGGGAGGGCTGTGGTCTTTTTCCAGCCTTGTTTCTGCAGTCACTTGGGAGAACACAAAGAGGTTTGAGTCATATAGGTCAGCCAATACTTTAGCCCAGACCGTAGTTTAGAAAATGCCAACCCATATATAGCACTGATAACTTACGCTTCTGAAAAGTGTTAGAAAGATGAAAAGGCTGTGGTTTTAGTACCGTAACTGATTACTGCCTCAGAATTGTGGTGGTTTGAAGAAGATTTGCCAGTAGAAAATGTTCAGTTTGCTTAGAGGTAAGGATCTACGTACAGCTTGGTATTTGCAATCAGTTGACACTGCTACTTAGGCTGAGGGTTAGTTAGAATGTTTGATTTAGCCCTGGTTATTTGCTTTTGCTTCTGCTTCCTAAACCTTTTCCTGCACCCTTAGGACTCTTACAATAGCGGGGATTTCTGATATTTCCGTAGGTGTTTACACTTGCTTTCTCCTGTTTGTCGAATGTTCATTAGATGACTAGGAAGTCAGGGAATGGAGGGTTGATGTCCTTCACTGGTATTGATTAAGGGGAGAATATTGTAACGTATGTGTATTTAGGGTAGTTGTAAACTGTTGGCTTCACATACATTCATGTTGTCTTACTGCTGTATTTGCAGCATTATTTTCTGAACGTTCTAGTCAGTAGGAGATGAGGCAGATGCCACACCCTGTATGACAGAACATATTTATATAAATAATAACCTTTTCAAATAACTTCTCCATTAGTTTTGAGCCCTATAGCAATGAAATGGCTTCCCGGAAAATGTTTTGCCTGTGAGGTGAATTCTAATCATGTGAGAAGAGGCACTAGAAATAAAGAAACACCGAGTAAAGAGTATCAGCACTGTGGCTCTACTTTCCTCTTCTGTTTTCGAGATGTATGTGAACATAGTCTTTCTTGAATCACTTTTTCAGTTTGTCAAAACGCACATTTGTGTTTACATGGACATGTTTACATTTCAGATTTTGATACCAGCTCTAGAAAATGCACCAGAAATGGGGATGTTGCCTTCAACCATGCTCTGCAGATTGGTTTGGCTCTTACACTTCAGCATTTGCAGCTTGGTCTTGCTTTATATGCTAGACGAAGTTTATGCCAGCCTAATTGGTTGCTGGCATTCCTGAATTTCACAGCTGCTGTATTCAGCTGTGTACTAGAAAAACATAATGGAATACTGTTTGCGGAGAGCAAGAGGCAATTGTAAAGATGTAAATGTGCTTTCTGGCACTTCAGTATGTAAACTTTTAGTAACACAAATAATTTTTAGGAACAAACTGTATGGATACATTGCCAGTTTAAACATTATAGTATACATTTCTATTTAAGCTGAGGATATTTGGAATATGGGCATAACTTTTATTTATGTTAGTGTTTTTTTTTAATTCAATCCTGACTTTCTTGGCTAGGGAATGGATGAAGTCTGGCACAGAGATGGGAGATTTATTGTGGTTCTTTTGTTACGGCATGCTGGCTTACTGTGTTTGTGAATGTTCAGTATTTTCTATTAATTCATCGGCCTGCTTTGATCTCCTTTTGCTTGTTAGAGCAAAGATTAAACCTTTTAATATTACTATTCATTCTCTGTCAAAAGTAATAGTGCACAGGAGCAGGTAATAGGACTTACATGATGGTTCTGTGACTAATACAGTATCACAGGTTTCAGCTGTGAGTAGTGCTTTTCTTCAAAATTTATAAAATTTAGTAACATACTAAAGATTATTATAATATTATATAGAATATGTTTTGCTAAATTTACATTTTTTGTATATAATTTTTCTCTTGATTCTGGATTGACAGCTGGGCCAAGCCTTAAAACAGCAGCAGGAGATTGTACCAATGCAAGCTTGATGAGTCTTCCAGTTCCCACAGTTTTTGTATCCTTGCATCCCAGCATTCTTTTTGTAGAGGTGGCCAGAGTGGCACTGCTACAGGACGACAGTGGCTTTTGTTGCTACTTTGCTGATGGGCCAGATAGCTAATTGAGACAGTTCTACAACAGGGTGTTTTTGCACAAAGTTAAGTCCCTAGAAGTTATTTAAATGCAGAAAAATAAATGGAGAGGTGTATTGAGGACCTTGCACAAAGAAAACTTGCACAAAAATACTTGTCTAAGGAAATAAGGTGCGAGAGCATCATGCTTGGTGAGTCTGCTTCAGCTCAGCCACCAGCATAATTCAGGCAGGGTCCCAAGGGTGGGTGCATCCTTTGGGTGGGGGGAGAGAGGGGCGCCCTTGTGCAGTGGGGAGGGCACGAGGGTGGTCTCTGCCTGTGCACTGCCATGGTGGGGACCACAGAGCAACCTGTCCTGCAGAGCAGGCAGCTGGGGCACCTGGGAGGATGGTGCTCGGGAGGCACAAATGGAAGGGTTTGTTCAGACAAAACACGGGACAGAAAAATAGAAACTAGCAAATGCTGGATGAAAGGAACCAAGTGAAGCAAAGGGGGAAGCTTTTTTCATTTTTTCAAAAAGCTACTTAACCTTCTTTAGTGGTGGAGTGAATCTTACGCTTCGGGCAAAGACAAGCGCGGGGGCTGTAAAGGCGTACGTGATGTGTGTTGCTGGTGAGGTGAGCACAGCAGATGTGGAAGCAGAGCTGCCCAGGGGTGCCGGCCGTTCCGCGAGTCCCTGAGTGCCACACTGTGCCTGGGTCTCAGTTAGTCTCTTCCTCTGTGCCTTACACTAGAGTACACAGGTTTGCTGTTACCTCCCATGATGCTTCCCTATAGTCTCTCCTCTTGCATAATTTTAGCCAGATGTGAATGTTCAGGCAGCCTTTGCAATGAAAGAATACTAGCATTATACGTTTGTTCCTTACACTGTTAGGTGAGGTAATTTGGGATATCGGTCAAAGTTCTTCTTCCCTTCTGTCCCTCAGCAGGTCCTAAGAGGCTTAGACTGTATAGAAACATTGAATTTGGAAAACTGTCAAATTATGATATAAGTAGCTAAAACAGAAGTTTGAAACAATCAGTGGAGAAGATAACTGGATTAGATTTGAGGGATTGGTAGCTTTAGGAAAGGAGAAGAGCAGGTGTGCGGTGGAGGAGGCCCTGACCACGTGGAGGTGTAAGGATGGCGCGGTGTTCCTCCCCAGAGCAGGAGCCCAGCAGCAGGATGTGTGTGGATGGGCTGCTCCAGGGTGGTTGTGTGCGCTTTGGGAGCTGCACGTGGCCCTTGGGCACCTGGGGGGTGACTTGGGGTGGATGAAGTGAGGGATTGCGTGTTGCTGCTATGGCTCATTAAAAGAAGGCGTTAAAGAAGCAGTCACATTGAATTCATGCTCTTTAGAAACCCCAGTTCTTGGTACTGTTAGGGCAAAGCACAGATGTGAAGTCAATGTGACACCTGAGTCTTGATCCTTTTTAGTCAGTGCATGGCTGCTCTGTTCTTCCAATTGCTCCTTGCTAACGAAATAGGACATTAAAAAACTGTGGTGCGTGACCATTTAAGAAGAAATACCCTCAGTCTTACTGAAAGTTTGTTGGTTTTATTGTACTTTATGGGGCCTGCTGGCTTTGGGCCTTTCACTGGAGAAGTCAAAGCAATGGCACCTTAACTCCAGCTCAGCAGCCTATGTTAGCAGTTGTTTTTAAAATGAAGATTTGTATTACTGTTGCAGGCAGTTTAATTTTAGTTGATTTACCAACTGATTGGATGCCAGTAAGAAATTGTTATGAGAATGCAGTTTCAGGGGGCTACTCTTCTGTGTTGGGACATGTAATGTTGTATCAGCCTAGAGGGGGAACAAATCAGCCTTTGTGGAACGCACCTCAGGAGACTTTACTGCCTGCGGGAGACTCGTGGTATTGGAGTTTTCTTCTCTCAGAGAGTCTTAAGTGGTGTGGATTTCACCTGTTTTTTTGTTTACTTGCCACGTAGTTTTCTGTTCATGGAGTTTTTCACTTGTACCCTGACTGTCTCAATAGAGCTTCTGCTGATGCTTCAGGTCTGAGCCTCTTTACGGTGTGTGGCCAGGAATCAACTATTGTCTATCACCTTTTTTTTTAACCCTCTTCTTCTTGCCTCTCACCGCATGTCTCAGTGCAGAGGGATGAAAATAACTTCTGGAAATTTTTTTCACCAGTTAATAAATGGTGATTTGCGTTTGCTTTCTAGGCCGAATTCACCAAGCTATGGTAACATCCCTAAATGAAGATAATGAAAGTATAACTGTTGAATGGATTGAAAATGGAGATACTAAAGGCAAAGAGGTAAACTCAATTATTTTAGAACGTTTATCTTTTAAAACATGTAATTACATGAATATTAATTTGGAATTTGCATTGGAAACAAAGAGAAAATATAAATCTTAATTTAGTTGATAATTCTTTGGTTACAGATTGTTTTGCATGGTAGCTGTTGGACATGTGCTGGTTTCCGTTGTATTAAACTTGACTTCCTGAGCTCTGTGTCATACCTCTTAAATAGTTGCTTTCATCTGTTGATTTTGAGCCAGAGTACAAAGGCTGACCGTGTTACCTTCTTTTTACAAGTAGAAAAAACAAATTTTTGAGAGTGAGAATGAACTTGCAGTTCAGACAGGAAACTAGTGTGAGAGCTAGGTTAGAAATCTGTTTATGCTTGTATTATTTAAGGAATTGAACTGCTAGTTTATTTGCTTATTTATATATTTTTGGCAGTAATTTTCCAGCCTTGCTTTCCTTGAGAAACTGTGTTTTCTGTGTAATGCTTTGTTATCTCCTCTTCCTTTAAATTTTGGACCATGTCAGCCAGTTTCAGATGAGATTTGGAGAAGCATCTTAGAAATAATAACACTTCACGGGTTTTGTGAAAACACAGGAAAAAGCAAAAAAAAATTGTGAGAACGTCCTGGTGATCTCATTAGTTGAACTCATCCTTCTGGATACACAGAATCCATATGGTAGTGTGGGGTCTTTGAAACATCCAACCAGGGGAAATGGCAGTCTATAGAGACCAAAGCTATCTAAGATTTTTAGGAAACCAAGTTTCAATAGGACTGAAACCAGTTATTTTTAGGATCCTGCCCCTCCCTCTCTTCCACTTCACAGCATTTTAAACTAGGAACACTTACAAGAAAAAAATAGCACGATAAATTTAACATGGTTTGAACTGTGCTTATATTTTTTGGGTGATTGTAATTCATCTGTTTCTTTTGCACTGTCTGGGAAATTTCAAATGATTGAGATCTCTTTTTTTTTATGTTACAGAATGCCTTTTGTATTATGCAGTAATTATCAAATTACCACAACAATACTGAGTACTTCTGTTTTAATTTGATTGCTTGACAAAATGATGAATATCTTTTGGTCATACTTAGTTCATCTCTTTTCTGAAGGGTGTGTTTTCAACTAATATGAAGACCAAAGCGTATGCTGTTTTTAGTGAACATAAAATAGATAATTCAAGTTATGGAATTAAAAAATTGTTTGGTAAAACCACTAAATTGTTTATTGTTTTGTATTGTTTGTTCTCAAACATAATGGAGAGGGTGAATAGTGTTCTAAGACTCATAAATGCATTTTGTATTCTTTTACACAGATTGACTTGGAGAGCGTATTTTCACTTAATCCAGATCTTGCTCCTGATGAAGATATTGAACCTAGTCCAGAGACACCACCACCACCTACTTCATCAGCCAAAGTAAACAAGATTGTGAAGGTTGGTAATACGTATACAAACACGTTTGTGTTAAACTTACGGTACTCCTGTCCATGTTGTTATGCTTGCATTTTTGACTTTAACTTTTTTGTCTGTGAAGCTGTTGATAACTGTTAATTTCTTTTTCCTACAGTAAACAGGGGTTTCTAAAAATTTTTTAAGAGTGGGTTTGGCAATGAGGGAGTTGAGGTTTAATATTCTTATAACTAAGTATATCTCTAGGGAAAAATACAGAAAAAGTTTGGGAGTTTGTTTTGAAACAGTAGGTGTAGTCCATCAGTCTTTGCCCTAGGCTCTTCAGGGAGGGATTTGGAAGCAATCACCTCTCTGTGTTGTAGATGTCACGTTACTTTCATTCACTGGAAAGAAGCAGAGATGGGGCTGCAGTTCACATTTTCAATAGTAAGGTAGTCAAATAACAGAGATTTCTTTTTTTATAGAGTCGACGAACTATGGCAGCTATTAAGAATGATAACCCTTCCAGAGATAACAGAGGTAAATATTCTCTCTTTCCATTTCAAGGAAGTAAAATATATGGGAACATTTTAATCTCCTGCTCATCTAACATTCCTTAATATTTCTGCGTTTCTAATGTGGTATATATGCATGTGACATGTAAAAGATGTGGTACATCATTCCTAGAATTATTCTTATGTGCATTCAGGAATTTGTACTGTATCAACAGTATTTATATGCAAGTTTAACTGAATGAACTGAAGGTGCAAAAATTTGAAGTTCATTAATTATGTTTCATTAAATCATGTGTTGACTTTTCCAAGCTAAAGCATCCTCAGTTTGCTTCAGCTTAATTGAGTGTTTTAATATATACTGAGTAGTGCACTTAAAATTCTTACACTTTCAATTTTTTAGCTTAGTTTTTCAATACTCTGTGCGTAAACATTCATTCAGAGTATTTAAGAGCCCTACAGGTTATTTCTCCCTCTACAGTTAATAGCGAAACACTACAAATAATGCTGAACTACCACTGGAGGATGGGTGAAAAGCATGTTTTGGGTGAATACTGATGTAATGCATCTATAACATGAGAAAGAATAGTTACTGCTTATTGTTTTCATTTTCTCTCCCGCATTAAACTTAACTAACTCATACTAATGATGGTGATGACTCTTCTTCCAAACATTAATCTACTGTTATTAATTCAGACTAGGTATCAGTCCATCTGTTTAAACTTCAAAAACAAATGGGTTTACATATCTTTGCAAGTGCTCAGACTGTTCCAGTGGACGATTGGAATCACTTTCTTTCTCCTGCCGTTGGCCTCTGGAGGTGTTAAACAAATTGGAAATCTGATAAGGAAGGGATAATTTTTTTCAAACTAAGGTGGTTTAAATTTGAGACATCTTACTGCTGGGGTCTCCTCACATGCATACATGTTCTTGTTTGTAATAAATAGTCTTTTTGGTATAGAATAACCCTGTAACTTGTTTAATAGGTCCTATCTATCTTACCATTCACAGTTGGCCTAAATATTTGTTCTTTGTTGGCCTTGTAATTAAACTTTTCTCAGCACACTGTTTAGTGTAGTCAATTTGTGATGTAAACTAGATCTCCTGTCATATTTGGAATGATCTGGGCATTTGTCTTGTCTGTCCTGTTTGATACCTGCTTCCATAGTTTTGCACAGTGAGCTGGCCTTCATTTCAAATGTCATCTCCAGGCTGCTAATCAAAGCTGATACCTTCACTTTTATACTCTTCTGGCAAAGTCCATTAGGAACTTGTGCTGGAAATGGGCTGCCTGAAGCAGAGCTGCTTGAAGCAACTCTTTGAAAAACAATTTAAAACACTTGGCTCTACCAAAGAGGCTTGCATGCCACCACTGCAACTGCATTCACTGGAAACAGACATCACTTCATCTTCAGAAATTGTCACTGTTAGCACATACAGAATCAATGCATAAGTTTAGACATACTGATAGTGTCTGTATCACTTTCAGTGTATTGTCAAAAAGGTTTGCTTCTTCCAGTTACAGGCTGAGCTGCACTTTTCTGCCTTTCATTTGTCTCCCCCTGCTCCTCCAGAGATTGTAGGCTCAATGGAGTAGGACCATTTTGTAACATCTAGAGAATGTGGGCTTCTTTTCTTACTCATTTTTTGGGTATAATCACAATATACATAAAATTCCAGCACTTTAAGCTTTAGGACTGCATATCTTCCTTCTGTGCATATAATAAGTTGTACTAATTCTGTAGTAGAGTATTTAAAAATATGCACATGCAGCACTGGTACTTAATAATTGTGTTGGTGTAAAACACTAGGAAATAAAGGCTGTATATCACATGTCTTTATTAATAGAGTTTCTACATGTATTGTTCCACCTCACCCCCAGTAAATGGTTGTGTCTAGAAAGGGGCCTTGTTTCATCTCGTCATAGCAAAGCATTTCAAGATTGGGTAGAAGTGTTACTCTTCTGTATCCAGATGAACTTTGTGCTTTTCCTTTGCAGTGGTTGGTTCTGCACGCGCACGACCTACTCAGCTTCCTGAGCAGTCTTCCTCCTCTCAACAGAATGGTAGTGTTTCAGATATATCTCCAGTTCAAGCTGCAAAAAAGGAATTTGGACCCCCTTGTATGTAAACCATGTATCAAGGATTCATTCATTCTGGGCGTTACATGTACATTCTCTTGGATTTTGTTGTTGTCCATAAATGACAAATGGTCTACATGCACAGTTGCCCGTAGGCTTCCTCAAGAAGCTTTCTTGGAGAGTTGTGACTAAACAAATGTTCACTTCTGTCATCATTGTGCTAGTATTTGGAATTTGTTTTTCCCTTATCTTTTTTTAACCATAGCGGTTTAACCATAGTTTTTTTGTTTTTTAAATTTGTTTGGGCTTTCTTTTAATTCAAACCAAGAGATCACATGTATCTGTCCAAGTATTTTCTGAGGATCATTGTCCTTATATTTTTGGTCATGTAATTATTGTCCCATTCCCATGATTTTTTTTCTAGTTTATTTATTTTATAAATTTTGAAAATTAAATTGCTGTAATTACTCTGTGCTAATACTGATTTGCTTGAAAAGACAGTTGATATAAATAAATGCACTCGAATTATTGATAAATTAATAATTGAAATGCTACGCTGTAACTACTAAATTCATGCAACATATTGAAAATATTTTAAAATTATATCATTTTCTTTAAGCACGTAGAAAATCTAATTGTGTAAAAGAGGTTGAAAAATTGCAAGAGAAACGTGAAAAAAGAAGGTTACAGCAGCAGGAACTTAGAGAAAAAAGAGCTCAGGTTAGTATTTTTAGCATGGATGGAAAACATATGTCAGCAAGAGAAGTTTGCAAAATCATTGTGCTTCTTTCATTCTTTAACAATTTTTATGAACTGTAATAATCTTAAAAATTAAATGTCTTCATCCTTATACAAGTTTCATAAATACTTTGGTGCTTGGTTGTGTTGCTCTTGTAATTATTACTTTAGACAGTTTTTACCTTCTTTTTCTTCCTACATATAATTACTTACAATTGCTTATCTTGCCACGTGTTCTTTAAAGGTCAAGAACTGATGATAACTATTTCCAATACATAGTAAAAAAATGCATAGGAAAAATATATTGTTGAAAATAATCAAATCTTTGACTTTTAGATAGGGCTGTTACTCTACAGGAGGTGCTACAACATTATGATAAATTGTTCTTTATGATCTTTGATCCTTTGTAGAAGATCTACTTGAGACTCAAGTTTGAACAGTGACTTTTAATTATTTTTCTTTGTCTATGCATTTATAATTTAGCTTGCATCATGCAAGCCATTTGGCAACAAGTTTTTAGAAACTTGTGTGAAAGAAATGAGGTTGCTAATCCTGTGAGAAAAATCTCTTAATATTAAATGACTTTCTGTCACAATGTTGTAAAAGTTTTTGTAAAGCTAGTAGCATAATCTTGTTGGCAGCCCTGTGCATATGTGTTAGTCTCTCTAAAGTGCTACTACCAATCTGCTACTGACAGCAGTAGCACCACCACCAAGTAAATAATTCAGGCAATTTACATCATGGTTTAGTGATGCTCCTAAGTTGACCTAAAGTCACCTATGTTGAATTAATGTTCTTTAATTTCCATCCATTTCTACAAATGCAAAACATGCCTATGTCTTTATGTTTAAGGAACAATTTTGTTTTGTTTTATATAATAAGATTCTTTGATGTGCTACTACACCTAAAATTTTTTTTTATCACTTTTGTGAAGACTCCCTTTGCATCTGTGTCTTAAACTTCTGTACCATAGAATGGTTTGGGTTGGAAGGGACCTTTAAAAGTCGTCTAGTCCAGCCTTCCTGCAATGAGCAGGGACATCTTCAACCAGATCAGGTTGCTCAGAGCCCAACCTGACCTTGTATGTTTCCAGGGATGGGGCATCTACCCTGGGAAACTTGTGCCAGTGTTTCACCACTCTCATTGTAAAAAATTCCTTCTTTCTTTCTGTATGAGAAAGTGCTGTTTGTCTTGGTGACTTGTATGTGTCTATGCTTCATGTTGCTTTGTGTTCTTTTGTTGTTGTGAAATGCAGCAATGATTAGCCAAGCACTGGGCAAGACCTTTAAACAGGGTTTGAAGAATGTTAGGCAAACACTTTTTCCATAATAAGCAATACCCCTTTCTGAATGTTTGAAGGAAATATTTCAACAGAAATACATTTTGTATGGGCTTACTGTCAGCAGCTTTCAGTCCACTGTAATCAGGGTGAACATTGTCAAGGTGTGGTCAGCTTCTCATTACCAGGACAGTTTTATCGGAGGTGAGGACCAGCTGTGCTGCAGGTGCAGAGACATCAGCTGGCTCCATTTCATCTTGTTAACCCCAGTGCAGCACTTATTAAGAGCACCTACGCTGTTTCCACAGCCAGCTGTAATACAAAAGGAGTTTTGGCTCATTTGTGGGGAGCTGTGCAAAGCATAATAAGGTCTCAGCCCCAGAGCTGGCTATGCATGGCATCAGCAGCATGTCCTGAAATGGTGTAAAAACTGACAGTCACAGGGAGAAGTGACAGGAAGGACATATGAGCAATTTAGCAGAGCACCAGCTCAGTTCACAGTAGGCTCAGACTTAGCAAGCCTCGGAGGGGCTCTGTGCATGGCCTCTTACATGTCCATTCAGCCTGGTACTGGTGGCTCCAGGTTTAGGATAGGTTTCTGATCCCGGATTTAGCTTACTGTGTATCCTTGGGATTGCTTCTGGGTTTTTTGGGGGGGGATCTAGGAGTGTTAGAAGAGTTTCCAGTGTATTCAGGTAACTGCAGGAGTTAACTCAGGGCTAGTGGTGGGATCAGCCTTCTTTAACCAACTTGGATGCATCAGGGTTGTGTTTAGAGCAGGTGGGGTGCCTGCACTGTCCTATGTGGGGTGTTTTGTGCTTGTATAGTGGAGTGTATCCATTCATCCCTTGGTTTGCCTGACCTCAGATTGAGAAGTGCTGACTGTATATGCTGTCTGGTTTTACACGGTGGTTCAGAGGTGTTTCTGAGTGTCAAGATTCTGGCAAAGGCAGGAGTAATTTCTTTTTCTTGAGTAGACTGTTAATGAGCCCTCAGTTAAAAAGTGTCTTCTATTACTTGCCTACCAAAAACATGAAACAGAAGGCATGTAATTACTTTGTTTTATATTTGGTAAATTATGTACATCTGAATGAAAAGATGGTAAAACTTGCATTTGAGGCATATTTGTTGTTTGGAGAAAAAAATAAAATTTCAGTTAATATAGATTTTTCTTATTAAAAAATATACAAGATACTTGAATTAGTCTATTTCAGGAAAAACCCTGTATCAGAAATTCTGTTGCTTGCTTCCCTAGGATGTTGATGCTACAAATCCAAATTATGAAATTATGTGTATGATAAGAGATTTCAGAGGAAGTTTGGATTATAGACCACTGACAACTGCAGATCCTGTAAGTACCCCAGCAAAATGGAATTGTTTTATCCTTCTGTACTTTTGGTATGTTTTTTCAATTTTTTCAATGTATACTTCTGCCTGTAAATATGAAAAATTACTAGTTTAATATTTATTATTATTCTTTATAACATTGATGTATTTTTTCAGTAATTTGATGATATTAAAATTAGTAGTTATTGGAAATCCTAGGTTAGTGTTGTTAATCATGTTATGCCATTTAAATATCTTTTGACTATAAAGTAATACCAATATGTACTAAATAGTCACTCAGACTGTATTTCAAATTTTCCTGGGATGCTAGGGGATGTACACACAAATCCATTAAGCTTCTCTGAAAAACTCTGTTGAATAGAAAGATTAATATTGGATCTTTGAAGATGATGAGGCCTTTGTTTTGCAGAGAAGTCAGAGGAGCAGAATCCTTAAATGATGGAGATTATCAGATCTCTGTGAAAGTCTGAGATCATGGCAATTTCTGTTGATAGTTTATCTAGCCTGTTAGAGCTAGATTTGCTTGCAGTGTTCCAATATACCTGATATTCTACAAGATTAGATCAATGTCTGCAAGGAGTTTTTTAATCCTAGAATCATAGAATGGTTTGGGTTGGAAGGAATCTTAAAGATCATCCAGTCCCAACCCCCCTGCCCTAGGCAGGGACACCTCCCAGTAGACCAGGTTGCTCAAAGCTCCATCCAATCTGGCCTTGAATGCTTCCAGGGAGGGGGCAGCCACAGCTTCTCTGGACAACCTCTGCCACTGTCTCACCACCCTCACAGGAAAGAATTTCTTCCTAATATCCAATCCAAATCTACCCTCTTTCAGTTTGAAACCATTCCCCCTTGTTCTATCTCTCCATGCCCTTGTAAAAAGTGACTCTCCAGCTTTCCTGTAGCCCCTTCAGGTACTGGAAGGCTGCAGTAAGGTCTCCCCAGAGCCTTCTCTTCTTCAGGCTGAACAAATCCAACTCTCTCAGCCTGTCATCTTAAGAGAGGTGCTCCAGCCCTCTGATCATCTTCATGGCCCTCCTCTGGACCCACTCCAACAGCTCCATGTCCTTCTTATGCTGGGGACTACAGAACTGGACACGGTACTCCAGATGGGGTCTCATGAGAGCAGAGTAGAGAGGAAGAATCACCTCCCTTGACCTGCTGGTCACATTTCTTTTGATGCAGCCCAGGAGACTGTTGGCTTTCCAGGCTGCAAGCCCACACTGACTGCACATGTGGAGTATCTTATCAGTCAACACCCCCAAGTCCTTCTCCTTAGGGCTGGTCTCAATCCCTTCAACCACCCCCCTGTATTGTGCTTGGGATTGTCCTGACCTGTGTGCAGGACCTTGCACTTGGCCTTGTTGAACTTCANCCCTTGGACATTGAACTGTTTATCCCAACTCTTTGAGTGTGACCATCCAGCCAATTCCTTATCCACTGAGTGGTCCATCCATCATGTCCATGTCTCTCAATTTACAGTCAGGGATGTCATGTGGGTCACTGTCAAATGTCCAGGCACAAGTTCATGTAGATGACATCAGTTTTTCTTCCATTATCCGCCAGCTCTGTAGCCCTGTTGTAGAAGGCCAGCAAATAATGTGTCCTTCTCCCTCTTGGGTTCTTGGATTACTGTGTAAACGTGAAGGGCTTTACATGTTCAGATGACTTGCTGTCTTGGAAGTTTCTCTTTGTTTAAATGATTGGTTAATTAATTCGATAATAGAAGTAAAATAAAATATCGTATAACTGGAATTGGGGTATAGTTCACTGAAAGATTGTTTCCTTTGCAGATTGATGAGCACAGGATATGTGTTTGTGTACGGAAACGACCACTTAATAAAAAAGGTATGACCATTTAAGATTTTGCTAAATTTTTTTCTCTGAAAAGCTGCTCCTGATAGTAGTAATATTTGTATTAAAGAGATACAGAAATACTGATCAAAGGTGAAACTCATTGTCTGTTATACTAGACAATGTGTGATATATCCAGAAAATTTCATAGACTCATCATAACTGAGATAAAGATGGGGGGAGAAGTAGTTTAACTGTCACCATTTCATGGATTAGGAGCTGAGGCACAGAGAAACTACATTTTTTTTCCCAGGGTCATCTAGGGTGTAATTAATTGATCTGGGAATTGATTCTACTGTAATTTCTTCAGTATTCTTACATTGCCTTAGAATCACCATTCTTTTAAACTGTCCTTTACGTGATGTCCTGCACAGAGAGCTACCCAATTAAAACTTTCCTGTGCATTTTTTGTACATATATTTTTATACTTTCAAGTGGTCTTGAACTGGTTATCAGGGGAGCAATTCAGTTGCTAAAATGCTGGTATCTTATGACATACTGGATGACCAAGCATGTCCTAGACATTCTTGTAGGGCTAGTGGATTACAGAGAAACTGGAGACTTGTATCCCCTGGAGTTGCTGGTCAGGACTGGGCAAGATACTCTAGGGCATGTGAAATGCCACTAGAAAATTACTAGGTACTGGAATGGCTCACTGGAGACCTTTTTTTCTACATGATTAGTAATCCAGCTTTTTTCTTACTGCCTGCTCATCAGACTGGAGTCCGTATTCAAAAAAAAAAAAAAAGTTCAGGTTTACAACACCAGCTAAAACGTAATCTTCCCATGAAGTTCTTTACTTTCAGTGAGAAATTAAAAACAAATGCTTCTGGATTGCAGCCTGTCTGAATCCAGCTTTTAAGGAAGCTGACTTCCATTCTGAAAGTTGTTTCTTTCCTTCTCTTTCTTTAGAAATTTTCTTTAGCTTAAGGAGTCAAAGAGCATTGCTCTGACACTGAAACAACATGGGTTGAGTGTATTATTTTTGTACTGTCAGAACTACACATTGGAGATAATCTGGAGCATATCCAGAGGAAAATAGGAGAATTGTATGGGAAAGGGAAAACGTATGTTGATACCAGTGTATAGGTACTTTTTGTCTCATTTTTTTCCCTTGTTGCTATGTCCCCTTTATTTTTTCTTCATTTTTACTTTTATTGATCTGAAAGGAATGCATAATCTCAAAAACAGGTTAATTGAAACTATTTTGCACAAAGTATTTAATAAGGGCATTCAATGTACAAGTCTAGTAGCAGTTTAATTTCTATTTCAGCATGGGAGGTTATCTTTAATAAAATATGACTTGGAAATCTGATACATTGAGGGGAAGCATCACCTTCTACATGTGCTGAAGGTGGACAAAGTGAAATGACAGTAATGACAGCAAGTTGTCATGAGGCAGGAGTGGGGATTCAGAAGTAGGATTTGATTTTGTGAAACTGCATGTCTTAGGTATGGAGCTATTAAAAATAGTTCAGGGGTGTTTTAGTAGGAAGATGAGTGTCTAAGTAAAAATGAGGTTGGCACTAAAGTTATTTTGTATTTTTAAAACTAAGATATCAATGTATTAATGAAATAATCTATGCAGTGTATGAACCATAGAGATACTCACAATAGAATCTTCTGAAAACTCACACTTCAGAAGAAACAGTATTTCTTATCCCACATTTTAAAATGAAAGAGTATAAAAGAATGACATATTAGTGTGCAACCCCGAAAGAGAAAAAAAAAGTTTTTTCAGTCTCACAAACACAGAATTATCACCAAAATCTTTAGGTGTTCTCAGCACTGATTGTTCTGTGGTTTGACTTTGCAGGAAGTAGGTGTTCAGATTGACATTTTAAGATTTTATTTCAGTCACAGATACTTATAATTGAGAAATGTATGGTGGGTTTCAGAGACAGTATTCTAAATTTTCATCAGCAAGGTACACAGGTTGTTAAAACAAATAGATGGAAGCAGATAAATGTCTTCTTTCAAATGACTGTTTAGGAAAAATCATGTTTTGACTGGTTAAGCTAAAGAGCTTTTACTTCAAAGAGTTGACATTCATATATCTCTTCACCACTGTTCCTTCCTTCTTCTCTGCGATTACTGCAGAATAATTACATTTTATGTTATTGCAGTACAGTTGAAAAATTTTATATAGTCACTTGAATGCATATTTCTGTTGGTATGTAATGTCATGCAATGGTAATCATTGTACTGTTCAATCACTATGTTAACTGATGAAAAGATTTCTATCTGATTGTATAAAGCCACATCAAATTTTTGAGCTTCATGCCTGAAGAAATTTTACATAGAAATGCAAGTAGGACACATTACTGATTCTGACTGTACACACAAAGGATCTTTATTTTTGTGCATATTATGCATTACTGGGTTCTCTGTTTTGCTGACTCATATCTCATACAACAATTATCAATAAATTGTAGTGCTGTTTAGTAATTACAACCTGGGAACTCAACTATTGAAATTGCATCTAGATGGCTTTTGTTCATTCCCAGTGATAGGAAAGATCATTAGCATTTTCAGCTTTTTCTGCTTACAAGGTAATTTTTAGAAAGGATTTTACTTTAAAGAAATTCTATATTAAAGATGTATACTTTAGGTTCCAGGAGGAATATTAAACAAATTAAAATGAATGAAAGCAACGTTTTTCTTTTTGAAACCTGTGAATATAAGACTAAGACATTTAGGGTTTAGGTAAAATCGAAAAGACAAAATTTTAAAAGTCAATTATCAAAAGGATCTTAATATATTAGTGTTTTTAAGTTTGACAGTCCAAGTAGTATAGGACTTCAGTGTCCAGTTTCTCCAGTAGGTTGTTATTTATAAAAACTCAATGGGTATGGCAGTATAGAAGCCCTGAGGGAAAAGAACTCAAACCTATGGAAAGTGTTCTTGTAGAATACCTAGCAAGCTGCAGTGATAGTGCTATAATTAATGATCTTTAATTTTTCTAATCAACTCTGTACAACCTCTCTCTAATATCTAGCAATTGCTAGGGTAGGATGACTATTCTTCCAAAATGAAATCTCTTGGCATAGCAGATTACTAGCTAAGTATCAGAAGACCAAATCCATTGCAGTGTTGTTACGTGGAGGAGCTGTGTTATCTGAGATGTTATAAGAGTGTAACAAATGAAAAGCGTAAAGAAAATGGTGTGTTGCTAGCTAAACATATATTTCACTTATTTTATAGAAACTTTAATGAAAGACCTTGATGTAATAACAATTCCTAGTAAAGATGTTGTGATGGTACATGAACCAAAACAAAAGGTGGATTTAACAAGGTACCTAGAAAACCAAACTTTTCGTTTTGATTATGCCTTTGATGACACGGCTCCTAATGAAATGGTTTACAGGTATGTGCATATGCTTTTTTTTTTGTGAATCTTTTTTCTTATGTGTCTCCCATGTCAATAACTGTGGGTTTACCGTGGTCCTGGACTTTACTCCTGTTCCCTGTGTTACCAGATCGTATATTGCTGCCTCCATTCTCTTGCCTGTTTACTTTTATTTAACTCTTTATCCTGAATTCTTCACCTGCAATATCATCTCCACTTCGACTGACCTCAGTCCTGCTCTCAGTCCTCCTCCAAGACCTGCTGGTTTCCAGGCACTAGCATGTATTGCCTGCCTGCCTGCTCAGCTGCTGAATATTTAAACAACTTCATGAGCTCTTCATTTGCCCCAGGGTTATTGACCTATTTATTAGTGTGTGTGCAGCACCTGAGGAACCTGAGTCATGGCTTTTGGTCTTCAGGAAACCTGGAAGAAAAGGACAGCCCCAGCCCCAAAGAGCTTGCAGTTTGAATATAAGATATTTAACAGGTGGAAACAAATCAGGAGAGGGTGGAGAAAGGGTACAAAGAAAGCTAGTGAGATTATATTGCTGTATTGCTGAGGTACGCAAGCTAGCTTGGCTGCCGGAAGCAAGCTGACTGATGTAACATGGAGGTGCGTGGAGCCGAATTATCTTACTCAAAATGCTGAATCTTTCTGATTTATAAAATAACAGCATCAAAGACATACATCCACTTTCACCTCCAAGGTATTTGGATTTCCATTTTCTCCTTTATTCCTCTGTTCCACTTCCACAGCTGGCACAGAATAATGCACACAGTGCTTTCAAAATCATGTTTAGAAATAGCTGTTTACCTTGCACAAGTTACTACAGTAACAGTCAAAATTAGACACCACAGCAAGTCATAACCTTGGTACACAGTCTGAATCCTGTGAAGCTTTTTGCAACAAATATTGATTTTGGAAAGTAATTTGGTGAAGATAATTTTCCTTATGCTTGGAAAGTGCTTCCCATAGCCTTAAGGAGTGGTGATGGAGGATTATCTTAATTCTTGTTTTTAATCCAGCAACTAGGAATTACACATTAGTATCATTCCTGATTGATGTTGGACGCTAGCATCCTGTTGGTGGATAACAGAAAATTCATAATAAAGGAATTATTACAAGGCCTTGAAAATTAAAACTTCTTTTGTATGCTTTATATTATTAAGAGGAGAAAGGTGGTGAAAGGAAAATCTGTGTAGTCTGTTTGTACTAACAAAAGACTTCTAAACAGAAAAGCTGTGCCTTTGGAGATTTCTGTTTCTAATGGTTGTCTACTGGTAGCATCTGTCCTTTCTCAATACCAGCGAGCTGCAGGAGCTGAAGAGCTGAAGATGCATGCCTCTTGCAATAGTTCTGCTTAACAACCAGTTCTCCTTGCTATTATTTATCTTTGTGAGCATACTGTTTAAATGTGAGGGGTGTTTTTGCCAGTAAAATGTTGTTACATTTTTGTATTCAGTTTCCTTTGGGCAGTTTTTATTAGTTACATAATACGTTAGTGTAACATGGGAAGATACTGAAAGATGGTTGTATTCGTATCGAAACAGTGAATCTCTAGTCGGTATAGCAGTACAGGCTTTCTCCCTCTGCCTCATGTGGTGCAATAATAGTTATTACTTGAAGGGCAGTCTGCTTCAAGGCCTCATGTAATACCAGAAGTAAGAGCAAGACAGGTATTGTCATCTGCTGTCAGCAGAACTTTGGGGTTGTGTTGGGGAAAAAAATAGTGTGGCAAGTTACTCCAGTTTTCTCCATGTCCTTCAGTTTGAAGGAATTACTCGTTATTGTTGTTATTACTATTACTATTATTATTACTATTACTGTTATCATCATCATTATCATTATATTTTTTTTCTTAAGCTATATTTTAAGTATTTCTGAATCCATGAGCCAACACTTGAGTTGCAAGTTTTCATTAATATTAAAAAATGCATGCTAGTTTGAATAGGTATGCTTTTTGAATTTTAAAGGAGAACCAGATCAGGATTGCAAATAAAGGTTCTGGTAAAAGTAAAGTTGGATTGTTTTGGCGTTGTGCCACTTGAAGTTGTATAATAATTTATGAAAGCTTCTAGATACATTTGTGTTTTGCTTTACTTTAAAATAGAAGTAACTAAGTCTCTTTTTTTATAAATCAGCAAAGTAAATAATTTCAAACTCAATTAAACAGAGATAATGGAATGTTTTTCTTAGGTGGATAGGCTTAATGGAATTTTGTATTTTATATGTAAAAAGAACAGGCACCAAAATATGGACATATCCTTTTGAGGACAAAGGAAGTATATGTTTAGAGGAAGGAAATAAGAAAGACAAAGGCTGATCAGGAATAATCTGGTATATTTTCGATGAAAACTGAAGGTTCAGTTAAACTTAGATTTTTGCATAACCCTTGGTTGTTCAAAGGCTCTGTCTTACTCAGGTTATTTTTGTAAGTGATCTTGTATTTATTCCAAAGTGAAATGAAGGAAGATTGTTACACCTCAGCATTTTCTGTAAACAGTTTTTCCTGTTTCTGTCACTATAAGGTACTTAATGTGTAAACACCTGAAAAAATTTAGAGAGACTTTTGCAGGGAGACGACTTACCCCCATTGGGAACCCTCCATTAGGTTACCCTTTGCTTTTGGAGTTTTTTGTAAAAGAATGGTGACATATAAACAGCTGATGTAAGAGCAGTCACTATATTTTTTAAAGTAAAAATTAATTCTCTAAAATAGAAAAATAATAATTTGGGTAGTATGTTTGGCACATCAAATAAATACTTCAGTATATGAAATAATACTTAAGGAATAACTATATTTTTTCATTCTGAAGAGCTTGGGTATATATTTTCTTGAGCCATTTCTCAGTGTGTGTATGTTCTCAAAATGTTAAGATGTGCAATGTTTTGGCCACCTGTCTTCTAAATTTAATCTTGGAAGCTGATTTGAGAAGGAAAAAAACAAAAACAAAAGTGTAGCAGAATTTTACTAATGGCAAAACCTGCTCCACTGTCCTACTTCCATGTCTTCTAATGCTGTTTTCTTTAGGGAGCTCCAAACATCGTGTAGTAATCTGTGCTGTGTGGCATCATTAAAACAAGCACATTTTTTTTATTAGGGTTTAAGATAGAATAATGTTGTTGTAAAATAAATGGGAGAGACCTCGTAGCTTTTACTTGATTGGGATATTTTAATGTCTTAGAGCTGGTAGTCTCTTTAGTTCAGGAATTAATGTGGAGATGTCTTTTGGCCAGTCAAAGTACAGGACCAGCTTTGTCACTTCTGGCTTTAAAATTTGTAGCATCCTTGTGGTAGCGGCATCTTAAAGTAATTCAGTTTCAAAAGTACTTTTGTTTTTTGTGTTTAAGGTTTACAGCTCGACCATTAGTGGAGACTATATTTGAAAGGGGAATGGCCACTTGTTTTGCATATGGGCAAACAGGCAGTGGAAAAACTCATGTAAGTATTTTTTTTATACATGTCAGCAATACACTTCTTTTTATGTACAATACACTTAGATAAATTGTAATAAGTAACAAATTTCGAAGTTACAGTTCTGTGATCTTTATAGTATATTTTTGTCTTTTTGTTTTTTTTTAAAAAATTTAGACTATGGGTGGTGACTTTTCAGGAAAGAACCAAGATTGTTCTAAAGGAATATATGCACTTGCAGGTGAGACTTGCGTTGGTCTGTTGGCTTTTTGCGAAGTAGTTGAGATCAATATATTTTTCACTCCTTGTCATACAAACATAAGAGTCTACATATTTTGCTTTACAATGGAGCTTTGGTAACATCAAAAGTAGTTTCTAGAGGTGTAGTCTTCACACAGTAAAA
>VZRW01014117.1:891-35032 GCA_013398125.1 Aegotheles bennettii
GCTTTCTTCTCTTTTGTCAGCTTGGCAATGGTCTCGTCCAGGGCTGCCATCTCCTCTGTGAGGGTTTTTACCTTTGAGAAGAAGGGAGCAAGTGTAAATAAAGGAAGTAGATACAGAAGTCCTGTAACAGCACAGTGATCTTTTCTGGAGCATGGGTGGCACTTTCTGCCTCATACCTTGTTTTCAGTGGCATGCTTTTCCTTCTCAACCTTGGCCAATGTTAACTCAAGGTCATCAATATCTTTCTTCAGCTCCGAACATTCATCCTCCAGTTTCCTCTTCTTGGCTGTCAGCTCAGCATTGATTTCCTCCTCGTCCTCAGCCCTTTCAGTCACCTCTTTAACTTTAGCTTCCAGCTGGATTTTGGTTTTGATGAGTTGGTCACATCTTTCCTCAGCATCAGCCAAAGCATCAGCTTCCTGACAGGGAAAGACAGATTTTCTTTTTTTTTTTTTTTAATAACATTTGGAAGTATCTCTATATTTTATCTTTCTAAATTGACATATGTAACAGCTATTTCTGAAACAGCCCTTCCACTCAGACAGCTGAACAATGTTAATTGTTTTGTGTCTGGGAATTAGTTACTCAAGTTCTCAGTTAGTATTGGCTCCAGGTTTTTTTGACTCTTTCAAAAATATCTCTTCTTAATTGTAGTTGTAGGAATACCTATGTGTTTACATTACAAAAACGTGACAACCTCTGTTACTAATTTTTCAATGGAATGGACTTGAATGCTTTTTGCTTCATACACAGTAATCAGTGGTTTCCCCTTCATAATTGATGCTGAACCCAGTGCTATGTGGGGTTGTAAAGGATTTATTATTCTCAAAAGAATAATTCTTAGATAAAAAAGAATATCACTCATCTACATTGATTAAAATTACTGCACATACTATAGAGGTATTACCTTTATAAATGGGTATAGTTGTCATATTTCCAGCCTGTCTGTCTGGAATATTCAATGCTGATTTTAGTTGGCTTTCTATTCCTTTGGTGTTTGGTATTTCATTTGAATAAATTTGTCATAAATTTGTTTCACTGACAGATACTTTTATAGGTAAGAAGATCAAAATCTGTGTCTATTTTTCTCTTTTAGACTGAGGAAAAAACCCTAGGTTCCATATTTTCTAACTCAAATCACTACGTTACTAGGGGAAATGTGAGTAATATTTGGAAATTTCAGTCCTTTCAATAGTCTAATGAATAACTTATAATTGCTTTTTTAAGACAGGCTTTGAATATCAAATACTATTGCAATATATTTTTAAATAATAATTTATTTTTCTAAATTTGATGTGCCTAAAAGTTTCATGGGATATTGTTAATAACAAATCTACTACATGGGATATGATGAAAATCCAAGTTGCAGATGCAAATGACTACGGTACTCAGAAATGAAAGATTTTACCCGATTACTCATCTGCTTTGGTATTTGGTGTTGTACTGAATTATATTTAAATAATATGAAGGTATGAAGTTCCTGCCCAGAGATTGTGTTTTAACATTATTATACATGCATGTGCTCTCCAAATTTGGTATACAAATTTGGTGCTATGGATTAACAGCAGGATGGACAGGACTCAGACAGCCATGTCACTAGAGAGGTTCAACATCTGCCTGTACCAGGGTGTATCTACCTGTTCCTTTTCATCTTCCCAGGGAACACTGAACACCCTTGAGCATAATAAAACAACACAGAACAAACCTGAGAAACGAGTCTTTTGTTCAGAAACAGGAGCTATGGATTAATTTCTTTTTAGACACAAGAAATTTCAAGCCATATTTCTCACTTCTTGAATGACCAATTATTAGGTGGCTGAATTTATAAGCATCAATTTTAATTTTAGGTTGCATTTATTGTCCAAAAGTAATTGATCCTAGTGAGATAGAGCTACTGCCTGGAGGACTCACCTGCTTAAAATGAGTTTGAGTTCAGGTACAACTCTCTCCTGACTATTTCTTCTTAGCTAGCTATATACAGCATCTTTCTCAGAAAGTGAGAGCACTGATTTCCACCTGGAGCTCACTGCCTCTTTGCACTGGCTGTCAGTGTGCTCACTGTGCTACTTACTGTGCAACACTAGTTTCTTCAGTTTCACAGTCAATATGATGCATCATTCAACAAATATCTGACATCTGGTCATCAGCGTCTGACTTTGTGCTTGCAAAAGAGCAGACTGAAGGAGTAGACTCCTTTTCTGTGTGGGGAAATTAATGGTGATACTCACCGACTGCACTTGGAGCTGCAGGTCATTTTTCTCCTGCACCAGTTTCACCATTTTCTCCTCCAGCTCCTTCCTCTTTGCCTCAGACTTTGCAAGCTCTTCCTTGGTTTTCTCAAATTCTTCCTTCATGTTGGCCATCTCCTTCTCAGACTCTGCACTCTTCAGCAAGGGCTTGATCTTGAAGAACAGCTTCATCCAGGGCCAGTGCTTTACATTCATGAAGGACCGAACGTTGTACTGGATGCAGAAGATGGACTCCCTGAAGCATAATTAAAATGTACATTGAATGTTTTCAGTATGACAAGCGTCAACGTTTCCCCCCAGGTACAGTGACTTTAATTGAAGGTGAGGAATATCTACCTCCTCTCCACCATCCTCTGGTACTCCACTCTCATCAGGTAACCTCTGCACATGGCCTGTGTGCGAGTGATGAGCTGAGCCAGCTTCTCATCCCTCATCTCCTCCAGGAGTCCCAGCAGTCCAGCTTTGAAGAACACCTTGAGGAAGGGAATGTTGCAGCACATCACTGACAGGTAAAGCAAAGCACAGGCTCCGAGTGCGTGAGTCAAGGAGGGCTTGTACCTTGGTGTGGCCAAATTTGTACTGCGTGTGGTCCACATCAATTGACCCAAGAAGCTTCTCAGAAGCCTTCTTGCTATCAATGAACTGTCCCTCTGGGATAGCACTGGCATTAAGCACCTTGTATCTGAGAAATGAGAGGAAGTGAAAATGAAGACTATGTCGAGTCATAAGGTTATACTGTTTATTGAAATTAACAGCAGTCTTTGCAGCAAAATGAGGCTGAGGGAGTTGGAATTCCATCTCTTGTTTAAAGGTACAGTTACAATGAAGTCCTAATCTGATAACAAAATTAAGGAAACTTTTCTCTCTTTAGGAGATCAGACATAGTTGAAAAGAGGACACTGATCTCCAGCCATTTCAGTCCAATAACTTTTGCACTTAAACTGTGCTGTAGATAATTGCTGGAGAGGAACATTGTCACTTTGCATATAGGAAGAAGGCACCTTCCTCTGAAACTTGCAATTGATACAATCTGAGTTTGTAATTTTTATCTGAGAATGTATTGTAACCACATCCCAATCCGCATTTTTTAATCTTGTAATCACTGGCTTGTTTAGTTCTGTTGTGCTTCCATATTCAGAGTGACAGGCAAGGTTTAGTTGTATGGTCATCAGCAATCAGTGAGGACACCTGATGTATCTCTTTATTTCATAGCTCTTACCTCTGTTTGAAGTCAGCATAGAGAACTCTGCTGGGGAAACCTTTCCTGCAAATTCTGATGCCTTCCAGCACACCGTTACACCGCAGCTGGTGAAGTACCAGTTCATGCTCCATGGCACCTAGCAAATCAGAGCATAAATAAATACCCCAATTTCCAGTGCAGAGGGGAATGTCTGTATCAGAGGAAGTTCTCTTTCTGCTTGAGCATCTTACCAGGTGTTTTTGTTTCATTTGGGATGATGCAACGGACAAAATGGGGGTGAGTGCTCCGTAGATTGGTCATCAACTTGTTTAGGTTCTCCTGTGGGACCATGATTTAGTGTGTGTTTATATGAAATATGGAAAAACTTACTCCTACTTTCTTTGAACTCAGCATAAAAGGCCTTATCAATGGAGATGCACTGGGACGAAAATTGCCAACTGATAACTCCTCAATCAATAGTTCAATCCCCTCCAATTCTGAACTTTGAACATCACCTTTTAGGATAAGAAAAAATGTTGCCAACAGCCCAGTGAGAGATAGAGGGTTGGTACTTCATAGTTTTATGAGAAGATGTGTTATTTTAAGTGTACGTTTAGGACATTACAATGCCATTTTTCATTCCATAATATTTTTTAAAAAAAAATTAGAATCTGAACAAAAGTTGTTTGCTTGTTTTTTTTTACTGTTGCTGAGCCATTTGAAAGTGCAGTTGTACAGGGTGTTTCAAAAAGATAGACCCAATTTCAAAGGCAAGATGTTTTGAAATTGGGTCCAACATTTTGAAACACCCTGTAATTTGCAGGGTGAAATTAGATAAAGTGTTTACTTACCCGGAAGAGAGCTGAGACAGTCTGGAAAGAAGAACCCTTCTTCTTGGCACCTTTCTTACCACCACCGCCTCCACTAGCCTCTGATAAAGTGAAGATAAACATTTATGGTTTTGGGGTCCATTTGTGAGTTTACAATATTGCAAAACAATTATGCACCAAAGGGATAACATTTCAGAGAACTGACCTGCCTCTCCAGCAGCAGAGGCAAAGAGTAATGCCAGTGTCTTCACAGATGATTTCTGGTACAACCCAATGACAGTTTCATTTAAGGGATCCTTATTCTTCTCAAGCCAGCCAGAGATGTTGTAGTCCACCGTGCCAGCATAGTGCACCAGGGAGAAGTGGGCCTCAGCCTTGCCTTTGCCAGGCTTGGGCTTCTGGAAGTTGTTGGACTTGCCCAGGTGCTGGTCATAGAGCTTGTTCTTGAAAGAGGTGTCAGTTGCCTTGGGAAACATGCACTCCTCTTCCAGGATGGAGAAGATGCCCATGGGCTGGGGGAAGCAGCAAAAAATAACATCAATAAAATACAGATCTGCCTTCAGAAGGAGACTGCAAAAAATGACCTTGCTAAAATTGACCTTAGTTCATCACATCAAAAAATCTTTCAGCTACTTCCTGAAATATCTCCAGGAGTAACTTCCTGATACCTGATGTTTTCATTCCTATATAAGAGGATGATATGCAAATATGTGTGAGCTCATAGTGATGGTTTTATTCATCACTGTTCATTTAGTATATTTTTTATATACACCTATTATTTTACTTAGAAATTGTGTTTCAAAAATCGTGGTATTAATATTGAATTCATAATCAGAATACTGAAAATTTTGTCTGGGTTTCTGAAAAAAGATCTTTGATCTTTGTAGTCTAGAAAACACACATACAGAGAACCCTTGCTATTAAATTATGTGTGAACACATTAATATCTCTGTTGCCAAACAATCAAAATTACAGTTCATTTTTTAAAAATTCATATTAATGTAGTTAATGGATAACCTAAAGATACTTAATTTGTAGCCTAATCACAAAGATCCTTAAAAATTACTTTCTGAATACATACAGTATTTGAAATGAAAAGGTACTTTTTGAATGCAAGTAGCCAGGAACATAAATGAATAATAGTAGGTAGGTTTGTGAAGCATTAGTGCAAGAAAAAATAAGGCTGAAGAAAAATCCTAAAATTCTATCACAAAAAAGAAATAACAATATCTTAGATGTAATCAACATACTTTTTCAATAAGCTCAATGCAGGCAGCCAGGTCCATCCCAAAGTCAATGAACTCCCATTCAATCCCTTCCTTCTTGTACTCTTCCTGCTCCAGCACGAACATGTGGTGGTTGAAGAACTGTTGCAGTTTCTCATTGGTGAAGTTGATGCACAGCTGCTCCAGGCTGTTGAACTGGTCAGTGGAAAGACAAGATTTATTCATTCTCAAGATGAAGAACTGTCTGCATAACTTTTTCCCCTGCACTCTGAAGGTGCAAATTACATAAGTCTTCCCTCTCATATTAAGTAAATATTCCCATTGCCTTTACAAAAAAAAAAAAAATTAGACAATGTCAGTGTTTGTCAGTCCTGGCTTGGATTCAGGTAACCTCCCCAAATGTCTATAGAACTTCTCTGTCTGCCCTAAAAGCAGCCAATTCTTCCTGTTGGAATCACTCTTTGGCTCTTCAGAAGCAAAGAATATATATATATTACTCTCTTTTTCCAAAGCCTTGACACAATTTTTTGTGGGACTTAAATCTTTCTTTCTCTTCCTACACTCATGATATTGTATCTTTGGTATTTGTGTGTTATTTGTCAGTGGATTTTTTTTAATACTAAGCTCAAATTATTGAAAAGTTACAACATTTATGCTACTTATGTAAAAGGCTTCTTCCCTGTGTATCACATAAAGCTATTGCAAACAGATCCATTGAAGCCCATGGATTGTGTTGGAGAAAAAGCATTGGCATATACAAGGAAGGAAAGCACTTCCAGAAAATAAAAAAAAATAATCTTTCATGAAAAAATGCAAAACTTTATGTGAAATTGCAAGTGAATGGAATTTTTTAATAAAAAAAAATTCACCATACTTCTGCCATTTCTCCTGAGACCTGATTGCCTTTTCAAGACTTTAGTATTATTTCTGTGGTACTTGCATCAAAGATCTCAAAGCCAGCAATGTCCAGGACACCAATGAAGTACTGTCTGGGCTGCTTCGTATCCAGCTGTTGGTTGATGCGAACAACCATCCATAGGAACATCTTCTCATAGACAGCTTTTGCCAGGGCACCCACAGAATTGTTCACCTAAAACAAAGAAGAATGGAACATAAGGGAAATAGTACCCAGGGCAAAAGTGTATATCAAGACAGGAGTTCCTTGTCACCAGCTGTTTGTTACCTGCTGCACAGTTTGACCCTTAGTCACATATTCATTTCCAACCTTGACTCGAGGGTAGCAGAGGGCCTTAAGCAGATCTGCTGAGTTCAGACCCATCAAATACGCAGCTTTGTCAGCAACTATACACAAAGAGAAAGGGAGACAGTGACAGGGCAGAAGTGATTATTGAAAGTGGATGTCCTCTGAGATGTAGCTGTAGGTTTCAGCATTGCAAGCTTGTGATAGCCTGAAAGGAAACATGAATATTATGAAAGGTGAAATTTATGTCTTTATGGAAGTAAATTGGAGCAAGATACCTGAATGAAAACTGTCAGCTGTGTAACTGTTTCTGTTATTGGGAATTCTAGATTTTGTTAATACCTTCTGTGCCGTCTGGCTCTGCCTGCTCCTCACGTTGTTTCTGCTTGAACTTCAAGTTCCCATAGTGCATGACAGCCCCTGTCAGCTTGTAGATGGCTGTCTTCTCATCAGCAGTGAAGCCCAGGATGTCAATGGCACTCTGACAAAAGAACCACTTGAATAAGCCTCTGGGCCATTAAATGAAACTTTCACCATGCCAGTATGCTCTGTGTCACTTACATCTGTAGCCATCAGCTCCTCCTTGTCATTAATGCTGGCAACAGTGATCTCACCTTGACTCACGAATTGGTAGTCATATGGATTTGTGGTGATTAGGAGCATGTCTGTAAAGAGGAATAGGACATATCTGGACATAAGAATGAAGATAAATGTTAAACACATTCAGATTCCATCAAATAATTTACAATACTTCCTACCGATTAGCTCTGGCTTCTTGTTGGACATGATCTGATAAAATATGTGGTAGCTTCTTTCTGCCTTGAGCTGGAAAGTGACTCTGGACTTCTCCAGCAGATCTGGCAAGGAAGGTAGGACAGTGTTAGGTCTGAGAAAGGGAAGGAAGGAATGTGATCAGGTCAGGAGGTCTCTTACATGTTTCAATATCAGCAGAAGCCAGTTTTCCTGTGGCTCCAAAGTGGATTCGGATGAATTTGCCCTTCAGAAGGGAAAGAAAAAAGGCATTTTGAAATTTCACTAAGACTGTAAATGTGTAACCTTACATTCTCCACAGAGGACAGGATCTAAACTTGTAAGTGGTTTTGATTATTTTTTTCTTACTTTTCTTAAAAAAAGAAAAACAACAACAAAAAAATATTCAGAAAACTCTCTGTACTGGCAATAATAAAGATCTGAGTTGAGTTATAATTATTTAGTGGATAACCCTGAATGCACAGAAACAAGACAAACACTAAATAAGCCTTTTATTAGGTCATTTATGCCTCAATTAAAACACATAGATATAGAGAAAGCCAAGATGCAGTCACTTTATTTTTTTAATCAGGTAGGATGTTATGAAGGTGGATTTTGGTGATGTGAACATTAAATTAGTTTTTTGGATCTTGGGGAAAAACAAAAGGCAGGTGTTATTTTCTGATTTGTACAGACAGGGGTAACTCACCCAGAACATAAAAATTTAGGTTGAGACTGTGGATTGGTATTGCGATTTCTCAAGGACATTCACAGCTTATCTAATAGAATTTATGAATGCCTTTTTACATTAATTTGGTCAAAATGACACATCATGGAGTAGTTTGATTTCTGACAGGAAGATGTCCTGGTGCCTATCCCTTCCCAGACAACTTGTACCAAAGTCTGAACAGTCAGATCAATAGACTTGCCCAGTTCTGCATCTAAAAAAAGCAGGTATTATTATTTTTACCAATCTGATGCACACAATTTCCATCCTGTCTGTCTGCCTTTTCATCCTTTCCTCCCTTCCTCCCTTCTTCCTGCATTACACCAATTTGCACAAATTTTATATCTACAGTCTGTATGACATACCAGGAGTATGTATGTGTATTCATATATATATTTATAAATATTAAATTATATAGATGTTTATACATATTTAAATGATCCTCCTTTGTAAATTTTAGTTTACTGTACTTTACTTTTAAAGTTATATTGTTAATTAGTCTACTTAGATAATATTTTGCTGACAAAAATATGAAGAAAATATTAGTTCCATGAATACAATCACCTGACCATGACAATTCAGAAGTGACAGCTTCTGTTGTGACAACATTGTTCATCTGTAAATGTCAACTTCTCTGATCAACAACTTACAAAGCGTGAGGAGTTGTCGTTCCTCACGGTCTTGGCATTTCCAAAGGCCTCCAGCAGGGGGTTGGCGCTGATGATTTGATCCTCAAGCGTTCCCTACAGGACAGCAGTGAATGCTGGTTATCCTTTCCAAAAACCGTGTCAGGAACAGAGGAAAACATTGATTCAAGACAACATCTATTAATTTACCTTCATTTTGCCAGACTGCTCCTCTTTCTTCTTCTCCCCACTCGCTGCAATTGTTGCAAAGTACTGGATGACACGCTTTGTGTTCACAGTCTTCCCGGCACCGGATTCTCCGCTGTCAAACCAGAGAGAGAAGCAGAGAGTTCGTGGTCAGGCAGGAGGTCCCCTGGCACCGGGTAGCCAGCAGGGACCCGAGCAGGGAGCGTACGTACGTGATCAGGATCGACTGGTTCTCGCGATCTGTGAAAGAGGCAGAATGAAATACAGTACTTAAAATTCAATGAACAACACAGAAAGAATGAAACATACTCAGGTAAGTTTGATGGTTTTAATTCCACGCTGTCAGCTTGACTTAAACAAACAAACAAAAAACCTCCACAACACCTCACCAGGTGCAGAGGTGTCCTTTCTTTAAGATAGTAGAAACAATTATTTGCAGATAGTAAAATGTACAACAGTATGTATGTATCAGAACCAGGAAAGCTGTGAAAAAGTCTCCTTGTGTTACAGAGACAGCGTGTGCCTTCTGAGAATTTCATGGTATGATCCTTCTGAGATAGATGGAGCCACTCACCAGTCAGCATGAACTGATAGGCATTGTCAGAGATGGAGAAGATGTGTGGAGGGGCCTCCTGGCGCTTCTTGCCTCGGTAGGCCAACACCACCTCTGGGTTGTACACCGGCAGCCACTTGTAGGGGTTGACAGTGACACAGAAGAGACCCGAGTAGGTCTGCAAGGAAGGGAGACAGCACCTTGGCTTCTGCTTAGCCTGGCAGAGCAGTTCCTCCTAGCTGCCCAAAGGAAGGCTGCTGCTGGTACTTACGTAGATCATCCAGGCTGCATAACGCTCTTTGAGGTTGTACAGCACAGCAGGTTCGTGGAGGTGGGTCATCATGGCCATGTCCTCAATTTTATCATACTTGGGAGGGTTCATGGAGAAGATCTGATCATCCTTCACAGTCAGGGTCTGCCAGAGGAGGAAAGAAAGGTACATGCATGTCAGCTAAGAGCTGAAAGTGAGAGTCAAATGCTGTTTATGAATTCTGCATTTTACCTACCTCTCCACCTTCGGTTTTGACAGTGACCTTCCCTGTTTCCCTGCTCTGGATTGTCCCTTTAACAAAGGATTCCTTCGCATGCACCACAAAGACAGATGACTTGGCATCGAAAGGCTTGTTCTGGGCCTCGATTCTCTCTTTTTCTGACTTTCGGAGGTAGGGAGCTGCCTCCCCAAAGACGGCCATCTCAGAGTCTGATGACATGGCTGCACTTTATGGAGGGTCTTGTCAATAAAGAACACTGTGGAACACCAAAATATGTTGCCCAAATGAGTCCAGATTTTTTGTTGCCACACAGTTTGTTGAAAAGCATAAACAGTGCCATAGAATGTGTAATTTAGGAAGAATTTCAAGCAGCTCTTTGATTCACCTCCCTGTGTAAAGCAGGGCAAATTTTTGATCAAATTACCCAGACCCTTTTCCAGGGCAGTTTTTATTATCCCCAAGAATGGAGATTCCTCAGGCCCTCTGCATCCCTGTGTAATGTCTGCCCACCCTGATGGCGAATTTCTATTTCTTAATACCTGATCAAAATTTCTATTGATGGAATAGCTGTCTGTTTTCTGTCCCTCATCCTTTCAGTCTCACATCTGAGTAGTCTTGTTCTTTTACTGTACAATCACCCACTTTTTGTTGAAGATAGCAAGACAACCACGTTTTAATTTTGTCTCCAGTGGACAAACCCCACCATTTCAGCCCCTCCTTATACATCATTTGCTCCTACCTATCTTGGAAGCTCACTGAACTCACTCCAGAATACTAATGCCTTTCTTGTTACCAGGGAGCACTAAACCGGACACACTGCTAACACATGCACCAGGACATGTGACCCTTTTCTGCAAAGGTGTTTTCTAGCCAAATATCAGCCAACATATCTTATGTGGCTATTTCCTACATACAGAACTTCACACTGTCTTTGCTAAATTCATGAGGTTCTTGTCAGCTCAAGGCTGAAGACTTGGGGAAACATTCTTAATGGTAACATTCCTCTGTAGCTTATTCATCAGTCCCTCAGTTTGATCTCTTCTGCCCAGTTCCTAAGAA
Organism: Aegotheles bennettii; assembly: GCA_013398125.1. Taxonomy (NCBI): domain Eukaryota; kingdom Metazoa; phylum Chordata; class Aves; order Caprimulgiformes; family Aegothelidae; genus Aegotheles; species Aegotheles bennettii. Next base: position 11,991 of record VZRW01014117.1, read on the forward strand.
TACATTTCATCCATCATTTGGATTGCTAATGGTGATGATAAATATCAAGATCCTAGCATTAACGTATGGTGTGCTCTACAATGTGATTAACATTTTGAAAATAACAACTGAAAGATCTGTCTTCCTTTATACATTTATAGACATCTACACATCTTCAGAAAATGGTTAAGTCACTTATGCCTTGTCAAGCTGAGCAGGGTAACTTCCACATTATTTTCATATTCTATGTCTAGAGCCCCCAACTCCTACTCAAAAAATTGCTCTTTACAGTTAGATTGATAGGCCCCCTGATATTGGAGATTTCACCAGAAAAATTTTAGATGAATGCATTTGTGGAGGAATGCTGCAAGGCTACTGTGATTGAATGCAACATCAATAAAACAGTTGCAATTTTGTTAGCTCAAATCTTTAAAAGCATGCTGAAAATTATTTGTGTCCTTCTGAAAGTACGTGTTAAGGATTGGGTTCCAAAGCAGAACTGAAGCATCACAATGAGACATCATGCTAAAGGAAGAGGATATTCACATCAGCTAAATGGAGTTACCAAACCAAAAATCCCACAAGTGTTGCTTGCCTATAGATGAAATAGAGATAGGTGAGTCCAGAAGGTGTTCTGAGGACTAGCTAGTGCACAGTGTCTTTTGCTAGCACTCTGAATTGTTCATCAGAGTTGTTTGCTTCTCATCACAAACTGTTTAAGCAGCCCATCGTGGTAAGATAAGTCTTTGGAATAAGGTGTACACCTCTCTCTGTGTCACTCAAAGGCAAGTTTTAGGGCCAGAAACACCAAGCGCAGATTTTGAACAGCTAACACCTTTCTAGCAACTGCCATCCTTCTTGTCCTTCTACCATATTGGTGAATGTTGCCTTCTTGGTTCTGTAACGGTTCACCTCCTTCAGCAGAGAGGTCCTGTGATGAAGAATGCCTACCGGCCTTGTGACAAGGGCAATCATCTAAAGCATGTGTGGGGCAAATCAAAATCCCTCAGGCTAAAGGAAGTTTGAATTCCACCCTTCTCAGTTTTTAGCATTGATTCTGATTATAAAGTGGGGGTTAGATATGTAAACCCACTTTTCTACTGTTGAAATGACCTGTGAATGTTAGTTGTGCTACTGGCTGGGCCCTCTTTACTTTGTCTTAGAGATACAAAGAAATTAGTTTCTGCGTTTAAATGGAGAGATATACCCAGGCCTAAATTCGAAATAATCCTGTGTGTGGACAATAGAATAATTTTGATTATCTAAGAAAGTAATACTGGAAAATTTAGAGATCTGTTCTGTCTGAATAAAATTGGAGTCTTTTTTTTTTATTTGTTTGTTTTTTGTTTTCTTTGGGTTTTTGTTTGTTTTCAGTTTGTTTGTTTTGTTTTCCACATTCCGTTGTCCAAGAATTTAAGTGAATAAGTTATAATTAATGTCTTGTTTGATCTCATGCTTAAATTTTAATATGGCTGTGATCTTAAACAAACTTCACTGATATTTTTTAGCAGTGACAGAAATATGTTGCAAGTGACTTAATTCTGGGGGGTAGTATGTAAGCAAATTGCATATAAGGACATATAATACAGTAAGTTAAAATAGTGCATCACCAATTATTTCTTTGTATGTTAATTGTGAAAATAATTATATGCAAAGTTAGAAACCTTAGTTAAAGAATTTAAAAATCAAAGGTGGATTTGTAAATTCAGTACCTGCCCAGTAATAGAAAGCACCTAAGTTTCTAGGAGGTTAGACAAACAGGCAACTTATTTAGATGTCATGTCATGACTTTTAGTTACCTAAATAAGTCAACCAAATGTTAACATTTAAAACAACTAGTAGTATACAGTTCCTTCACTTTACTCTGTTTTGTTTCAGAGGAACAGGAGCAGTACAACTCCTTTTTTTTTTGTTTTTTTTAAGTCAGTTAGTTGATTTCTGCATTTTTACCAGGTATAAGGCCCACGTGTAGATTATAACCCTGCAGTATCATCTGAAAAGTGCTTTCACATAAATTTTTAGCCAGTATCATATCTAGTAATACATATAATTTGTTACAAACCTTTATGATTTTGCAATAGCCTGTTCTGTTGGCTGTCTCACTCTATCTGGACTTCATGCCAGAACAGATAATTCACTGACCCATAATTAGACATGAGGAATCCCCAAGAAGCATTTCCTGGCATAACATCAGTGGCTAGTGACTTCAAACACAGCCACTTTGGAAAGCTAACTTGCCATGAGCAGCCTACCCAACCATCAGCATGCTTTATTTACCATAACTGAGCAGTGGACAGGAATATATGGGTATACAGAATTTGACCACATACAGAAATTTGTCACCACAAAGAAATCTGTTACACAGAAATCTACAACCTTTTTGTCTGTGCCTTAAGTGTAAGTAAATTAAGCTCTTACCTCTTACAATATGAGAAGATGCCTTGCAGGCTGGAACACAATCAGTGCTGTAAAACAGAAATGGCAGGTCCCTCATTCCTGCTGTACAGAATTCCACAGGCAGATCACAAAGTGAAAATACCAACATGCTTTTTCTTATAGTTATTAAATCCTTGCAGACACAGATACATACACCAGGACAACAAGGCTGAAGTGGAATATGTGGACTGCAGGGACACTGTCCCATTCTCCCAGCCACAGACGTGCACTTACCATGAGGTTTTCTCTTGAGACAGAACAGCCCAGATACAAGGACTCTTTTATAGAGTCTGGTCAGCACATGCTGCGGATGCCTCCTCTGTGTTTGGGCAAAGCATTTTTGGCAAACCTTGTTTTTGGCAAAGCATTGTCTGGCAAACCGAATGAACTGAAAACTGGGAAGTGATGTTACTAGATATAATTAGAAATTTTTGGTCTCTCAGTAACTATGTGAATAAATCTCCTATAAATAATATGAGAAGACTCCTAAGGAGGTATTTCAGCTAATGCTGACTAGAGGGATGAGGGTAACTGCTAATGACTGTGGGCCATAGATGCTCCATGAATCTGAGCTAAGGGAGCAGGGACAATCATTCAGTGGGCAAGCATGGTGACATTTGGGTGCATACCTTAAACTTTTCTGAGGCCACCATAAGTCTGATGACAGCTGTCTTTCCTACAGAGCTCTCTACTTACAGACCTTGGATATAAGATGTGGATTTTACTTTGTCTGCACTGCTTATCTTAATAAGATTATTAAATATTACTCCACTTCTTCCAGTTGTAATATAATACAGCGCAATATGTCAGGGACAGTAGCTACCTTGAACCAAACTAAGTGTTCGTGAAGTTGTACTCCATCTCTGGATATAAACATAAATTAACATTTGTTTGTGTATCTTCCAACATTCTGGAAAACTTGAGTTGACATTCTCCCCCTTAATTTTTGAGTCCTACCTTCTCTCTCTCAAGATCTGATGACATACAGTGTTAATAATGCACCTCCATAGATCTGAACAGTGTCCATAACTATATTCACTAGTTAGAGTTACTTTTCCTGTGTACATTGCTTTATATTTATCAACATTTTTCCCCAGTGCAAATATAACAAAATTCTTTCACAACTCTTCTCGGTTTACTTTTTCCCACTGAAAATAATTCTGTCTCATCAAGGACATTCTTGACATACCTATACATGTTTTTTCAAGGCCAGAAGTATTTCATTCTTAGCTGACAGAGATTTAAAATGTAACACTCAGATATGTGAAACTCCATATAAAAATATGGGTAATTTTACCATTTGCCTTTATTGAGACACCAGGTAAGGACAGAGTAGCAATTCAGGTAAAGAAAATGCCAGGAGGACTGCATGGATAAATAAGGAGTTCATGCTAAAACTCAAGACAAAAAAAGGCAGCATAACAGAGGGTGAAAGCAAGGACAGGTAACCTGGGAGGAGTACAGAGACATTATCTAAACATCCAGGGATAAGGGTAGAAAAGCCAAAACCCAGATGGGATTGAATCTGGCCAAAGATGTCAAAGACAGCAGAAAGGGCTTCTGTAAGTACGTAGGTGACAAAAGACAGACTAGGGAAAATGTGAACACATTGCTGAAGGGTTTGGGGCCCCTGGTGACACAGGACATGGAAAAGACTGAAGTATTGAGTGCTGCTAGAAACACTTTCAGTAATTCTAGGTCTCAGAGAGCACAAAGAAAGTCTGGAGCAAGGCAGACATACCTGAGTCTAGGACAACTGGCCACCACCAACTGCCTGCTGCCAACTGAGTGCCACCAACTAACCACCAGACACTTCTACACCGCCAAATCACTGCTAGGAAAACTGCACACTGACCGGCAGGTGGCGCTCATTCAGCACCGTGAACAGAACCTGGGGAGCAGCGGCTCTGCTCATGGGGCTCTGATTTCTGTAAGGAACCTGTGTGTGTATAGGGGAGTTCAAGTGTATGAGTCACACCATTTGTAACGCGCAAAACTAACGATGAGATAAAAGCAACTAATTCCACCCTTGGTGGAAGATCAGGTCAGGAAATACTTAAGCAAACTGGACATACAAAGTTCGTGGGCCCTGAAGGGATACACCTCCAAGTTCTGAGGGAGTTGGCTGGTGTCTTTGAAAGGTCACTCTTGATAGTCTTTGATCAGTCATGATGATTAGTAGAAATGCCTGAAGACTGAAGGAAAGCAAATGTCACTTCTATCTTCAAGAAGGGCAAGAAGGAGGGCCCAGGGAACTACAGGGCAGTCAATCTCACCTTGATCCTTGGGAAGATGTTGAAGCAGCTAATCATGGAAATCATTCCCAGACATCTGAAGGACAAGAAAATCATCTGTAGTAGTCAACATGCCTTCACCAAGAGGAAGTCATGCTTGATCAACATTATCACCTTCTATGATGAAATGGGTAGCCTGGTAGATGAGAGCAGAGCAGTGGATATTGTCAACCTTGACTTCAGGAAGGCCGTTGACAGTGAAGGGACAGTAAGGTGGATTGAAAACTGGCTGAATGGCCAAACTCAGAGGGTGGTGATGAGTGGCACAAAGTCTAGTAGGAGACCAATAACTAGTAGTGTACCCTGGGGGTCAATATTACTTCCAGTCCTGTTTAACATCTTCATTAATCATCTATATGATAGAACAGAGTGCACGCTCAGCGAGTTTACTAACATCACACAACTGGGAGGATTAGCTGATATGCCAGAGGGTCAGGCTGCCATCCAGAGGGACCTTGACAGACTGGAGAAATGAGCTGACAAGAACCTCATGCAGTTCAACAAGGAGCCTGCAGTCAGGGAGGAAGAACAACCCCAGGTACCAATATTTTCCAGGGGTGACCTGACTGAAAAGTAGCTTTGAAGGAAAGGACTTGGGAGTCCCATTGAACACCAAGATGAACATGAGCCAGTAATACGACCTTGCTGAAAATAAGGCTAACAGTGTCCTGGGCTGCGTTAAGAAGAGTGTTGCCAGCAAGTCGAGGAAGGTGATCCTTCCCCTCTGCTCAGCACTGGTGAGGCCACATCTGGAGTACTAGTTCAGTTCTGGCTCCACAGTACAAGAGAGATGCGAACATGCTGGAGAGACTCCAACAACAGCCTGTGAAGTTGATTAAACAACTGGAGCATCCCTCCTATGAGGAAAGGCTGAAAGAGCTGGAAATGAGGGGGCCTGGAAAAGAGAAGGCTCAGGGGGTTCTCATCAAAGTATATAAATACCTGGAGGCACAGTGTAAAGAACTGGGCTCTTTTCACTGGTGACTTGTGACAGGAACAAGAGACAAAGGGTACAAACTGAAACACAGGAGGCTCCATCAGAACATTAGGAAACACTTTTTCACTGTGAGGATGACCAAGCACTGGAAAGGTTGCTCAAAGAAGTTGTGGAGTCTCCATTCTTATAGATATTAAAAATTCATCTAGACTTCATCCTGGACAGCTTCTAGGTGTCTGCTTGAGCAAGGGGGTTGAATCAGATGACCTCCAGAGTGTCCCTTCAAACCTCAGCCATTCTGAAATCCTGTGATTCTGTGAATGATTCTAGGAAAGTGAGTTTTTATACCTGACAAGCTGGTTAAATCTGTAAAAATTAATTTTATAGAAATAAGGATAGATAAAAAAGAGAATTACTTTTTCCTTACACAGAAAAGCTGTGCCTCATAGAAGGGGATTTTTTGAAGGAATACACAAGCACATAGAGAATAAAATCTATTTGAAATTATGGGGCTGGATAATCAAAACATTTTCAATGAAGTCCCTCACCATAATCAATTAAGGAAAGAAGCCATGATGGGAGAAGAGGAGAAGATGTTCTCAGGATATATGACAAGGAAAATCTAGGAAACAATGGATATAAATCAAATTACAAAATCTAATAGAACTGGTTTTCACAGAGGAGGAATTTTTTCAATAGAATCCCATTGTGAGCTGTGCTGGAACATGTGTTGTTATGTACTTATTTATTAACAATAGGTAGGTAAACAGCAAAATAACAACAGAAACATTCAAGATACCCAGAATATAAAGATTATAGTTTATTTTCCTGACATATAGCTGAACAGAGTGGCCTTTAATGACTGCCCAGTCTGGGAAAACAAAGTGCCAGGCCAAGAACAGAGGTGTCAAACATAAGTGTCCTCAAGGAGACTGTGGATCCTGTTGTACTCAAATGATGAGTGTCATGCGTTTTCCAGTGTATCCAATACTGTTGTCCTTAGCTGTGTCCTGATGGGGGAAAAGTGGTCACACCACTGCAGCTGGACTGCTTAGGGCTCATAATCTACCGTTTCATTTGTTTATTTCTTTGATATGAGACAGGGTCCCTCCCTATGGAACAGCTCCTGGTGGTGGTTACCTTGACTGCTGAGCAGTTCAGCCAGTCATGGCTGATTTTACTGATATTTGTATCTGATAATGGTGTTTTTCCAGTCCACTAAAGCTGACAAGAACCAACTGGAGCTTTTTTTCGTTTTGAAAATAAGAATAAATGCAGTTTTTCAGATCCCTTTGGCCCATAATTTTATCTAAACACATGAGGATTTCAATGGTTTTCACTTCTTGCAGGAGCCTCACTTTGCTGCCTATGACCATCATGCATAACCTAAGGAAGGCAATGCCAATTTATTCCTCATTATGAACTACATGTTTAGAAAGTAACATAAATATGTCTCTCCTAGCATCTAGGCACCATATCCAGCCATCATTTCAGGGCTAGAAAACAGGGATCAAGAGGCTCCCTTTTGTTAGTGATGGATGTAGAGAGCAGTAGCTTCATTCTCATGTTTTGCATGGAAGGCTTGGAGGCTTCAGAAAGGCTGAGAGACAGAAAGAACTGGTGTTTGAAAAATTTTGGCAGATGGTGTCAGGCAAGCTGAAATAAAGAATGTGGATAAGATGGGTTACCATTACTGGTGTTCTGAGGTCCAAGTTACCTAGAACTGCTTCTTCCCAAGTAAAGGGAGATTCTTCAAGGGTGTCCTTCAAAGCCATAGAAGTACTAACATTTCCAGCAGATTCCCTTGTGGGAGAATCAAGGATGGACTTTGCAGATCCAATATGAATCACGCAAAAGACCTCTTTATGTACTTAACTATCCCTTATATACATTTGCATCACGTGCCTAATACATGCTCTCTGATTGGTTAACATCCCTCTTATGTGGGGCAGTCATGCGTGCTAGCAACACTCCCATTGGTCCAATTAGCAACATTCCCATTGGTCCATGCTCTTCCTGGTAATACACTGTCCGCATCATCCGGAAGTAGTGCTGCCTTACTTCCTGGTGTCTCTTCCTGTGTCCCTTCCTGTGCCCAACTTGGAAACAATTGATGTTCTTCCTGTTTCCTGCTCCTCGAGATGACCTTTGGTATGTGGTTGTGTGTTTAATCAAAAGGCTATCAAATGGCTGGTTCATTATATGCCATCGTCCTACCCCTACATTCCCTCACTAGGGAATCTACTGCTGCAAGGCAAATGCACTCTTTCAACTCCCAATGTTATATGCCACCATCAGTATTCACACCTTGTATCACACTCCAATCAATACATTATTTATCCAGTCTACATAGGAGTAGTTAAATTTGCCATCACTACAGTGTTTCCTGCCTTGCAACCTCTTGTTTCCCCCCAAAATGTTATAGTTGTCACCATGATGGTACAATGAACCCTTTAACACATTTTTCTGCCTTAGCTTGCAGTTTCAACCTCAAGGAATTCTCTGCTACCTGTTTAACATGTGTCTTTTCTTCATAGGGTGCCATTCCAGTCTTCTGTTTTGTGCTTCCCTGGTATTATGTGCTATGCCAGTGTAGGATCCTTCTTTTCCCAGTCTTTTGCAAAAGTCCAGGAATCTCTAAGGCCTCTTGTGTGAAGGGCTACAGCTTTCTGTTACTTATGTTTGAAAATGTAATTGTGACTTGCTCTTCTCCTCCTGGGAAGATTCAGTCAGATTATTCAGCATAGAGCAGTGTGATAGTACTTGTGAAAGAACTGACTTGCTGTGTTCATAAAATGCACCTAGGTAAGGGGTGACCAAACAGAGCATCAGCCCTCTGTTGTGGAAAACATCTAATGAATGAAACAAACTTTGAAGCAAAAAGAAAAATTTAGTGTTTCCATTATTTTTCTGCCATTCTTGTTTCCATCCATCTGTGCAGAGCTGGACTCCACCAATGCTGGAAGCAAAACAAAGCACAGCTGAAAGAGAAGAGGCAAGTTGAAAGATACTTCTGCATACAGACTGTCCTCCACAGCAATGGAATTTGGGCAAATCACTGTAGTGCATATATTCCCCATGAAAAAGAGGGAGTTCAGGCATGGTAAAAATAGATCTTTCTTGAGAAGAAGATCACAGAATTACAGAATGACAGAGTGGCTGAGGCTGGAAGGAACCTCTGGAGGTCATCTAGTCCAACCTCCCTGCTCAAGCAGGGCCACCTAGAGCCAATTGTCACTTACAGCCAGATAAGGCAGCTGCCTCACTTTCTGCCACACTTTATGATACAACTGCTTCTCCCTCATATTCTGTGATCATTGAAAAGCGAGAGACCTTGTTTTAGTCTAGTTTGTATTGTGGAAAGAAGTGGAAGTGTCTCAGGAATGCCTCTCTCTGACCCCATGAAACTCACCCTGTCACATTTGAGTCCTAGTAGTTGTTCACATTAATGGGAATGAACATAAGAACATCTGTATCAAGATCTTCCTAGCCCAGGATCTCATCTCTGACACAAGAGGAAATTCCCAATTAGAATATGTGAACATAGTGAGTGTGTAGTGATCTCACTGAGAATACTCCCACAGCCTCTCTAATTTGTTTCTTGGAGACTTTCTGAGCGAGCAATAGTCTTTGTATTTGACATCTAAAGCTAGTTTTTATTTTATGACTTTGTCCTAATGTATTTCATAGTAAAAGTTCTCTATTTTGGGACCTGGTGAAAAACAAACAAACAAACAAATTAACAAACAAAAAACCCAAACCCAAAAAATACAGTTACACAGTTTCAACATGGTAAAGAACATGGAGTTTTGACTGAGGTAGGCTTATATCTAGCAGTGTTACTGTTTAAAGGTCTCAGAAGACCCAGTGGTCTTACTGGACAGTAAAAGAGACTCTGCCACTATAGGTACAACAATGGGTCCGTGCACACTGGAATGTCTTCAGCCAACCGTGGACATCAAGGCAAAGTAATTTTGCAAAATTCTTGTCCCAGAAGTCATATCATGGAATTGTCACAACAACTGTTTATATCCAGTTCACAAAGTTATTTCTGCAACTCTGAGACAGGTCTCAAATAAAAAAGGAAAAAAAGAAGAAAAAAGGAGAACAAGTATTGTTGTTGGAGAGCTATAACTGAGTTTCCTGCTCTAAATGAAAAGAAGAAAACATAAAGAATAAGTTTACAAATGAGATTAAAAATAGTAATTATTTTAGGGCGAAAATGCATGGAATTGTCCACAAATATAAACATTACAGATTCAGGGAATTTAACACTGAGATTATATTTGAAAGAAACTGGAACAAGCTAATGTCAAGAAATTCAGAATTCCAAACATGGGCACATAACCTCCAGTTTGAAATGAGGACATGTGAAAAGTGTGATTCTCATTAAGGTACTAATTTGACAGCAATCTCTGTGATAAGAAAGTAGACAATTTTCCTATTTCCCAGGAACTGGGATATTGACAATAACTGTGTCTGAAGAGTATACTGGTATAAATAAGGCACAAATAGCTTCTGTTTTCCCTGGAATGTGTGTGTACTAAGGCTAAAATGAGAGCTGAAATAATAACCTGATAACCCATGTGAGCTATCTGGCACTGGGATAAATACTACGCTCCTATAGTTCTAATGTAGGTTAAGAACTCCTCAGTAGGAATGCCTGAGAGACCTCAGTGGAAGTTACAGGAGTGTTATAGGCTTCACAAAGAGGCAAGATGATACTGTGTGCATCATCTGATGTTTGAAAACTGCTGGTATAGCAGCACTGTATAAAACCCTGATGACACCTGCTCAGAAATATTCTGTACCGTCTCAGCCGAGTCTACTGGAAGAACAAGACATCCTTGAGCTTCAACTGACCCGCTCACCAAACCTCTGCTCAGCTCCAGACCCAGGACAACATGCTGCAGGGTGACCATGTCTGCCCAGCTGCCCATTCATGCCACCACACGTTCCCCTGCCTCTGTCTGATGTGGCACTTTGCTGGCCCCTCAACACCCCCAAAGGCAGTTGAACATGTCTCAGGCCCTTCATCAGTCCCAGTCATTCATCTCCTTCTCTTTCCATAATGTTCCTGCATAGAAATCCTCCTGTGGGCAGCTGCTCCTCTGCATCAGGGTCTCAGCCAGTGCCTCGGAGGCACTGACAAGCTACGTACTTGCTTTCAGACGGGACAGATCCTTACAAAGCAATCCTATGGGGTGTTGCCTCCCTGGGCTCTGTTTCATGCACTTCACATAGATAACTTGCCAAATTCAAAACCAACAGCAGCCTAGAGCCAGTATCACTGGACGTGGCATGAGCTGCCTTGACCAGACGAGGTCCTGGCTCCAGCAGCTTTGTTGAAGGTCCTGTTAGGGTGTCCCCACTGCCCATAGGATTTGTGGGATTTGCTCAGCTGTGAGAAGGCCCAGCTCTGCTGTGATCACACATCAGCATCTGAACCAGGTCTAGGACAACTGGCCACTGCCAATAGGTCACCAAACACTTCTACACTGCCTACTCTCTGCTGGGATAACTATACATTGTTTGGCGGGTGGCGCTCATTCAGCATCATGAACAGAACCTGCAAGAGCAGGTGGCTCTGCCCATGCATGATGCTCTGATTTCGGCAAGGAAACTGCAAATATAGGGGAGTTTAAGTGTATGGGTCACACAGTTTGTAACATGAAAAATGAACAATGAAATAAAGGCAATTCAATCAAATGTGAGAAACAACAAATCAATGATGAGATAAAGGCAACTCAGTCAGATGTACTATGAACTGCTCATTTCATCTCACTGTCCTGAACATCACTTTTTAAATTTTTTTTTATGTTTTTTAAGTGCATTTTTTGAAGTGCATTGGAGAGTTGGCAGTGTAGAAGTGTCTGATGGTCAGCTGGTGGCGGCCAGTTGTCCCTTCCTTCTGTGGCTGTGGCTCAAAAGCCATGAGGTGGATGCATGGAGAGTTTTGCTCCCCTGGTATAGGGTCTGCCCAGAGCAACATACAACATCTGCATCTGATGCTGCCTGTGCTCAGCCTGCTGGCTCACGCAGAGGGACATCCTTCCTCCCAGGGACCAGACCCTGCCCTGGCTCCAGAGCAGCAGCACAAAGTCCCGGGCTCTCCATTGCGCAACCTCTTTGCCAGGTGTTGACCCCAGATGAGACCTTGCTTTGCATGCGGGCTGGGGCTGACAAGCATGTCAGGACACAGCATTTGCTTTGGGTCAAGACTGGTTGGCCTATGCCAAAGGATTTTGTCAATAGTCCTCTGAGGACATAATGGACTGAACACCTTGATCACAAACATGCCATTTTGGTTGATTCTTCTGTTTCATTTTGATCAATTTGCTTTTCATCAAGCTTCCTCCTTGTCAGCACTCAACAAATAACATACGGCTAATACAGAAAATGGATAGCGAGGATTGTGCCTTCCCAGACAGGTCAGCCAGAGGAACTTTCCAAGTATGCTTGTCATTCACTTGTTATCTCAGACACTGCCAGAATATTTTGAGCAGCGAAAGCCCCTGCAGCCCTGGCAGCTGAAGGGGGTCAGCTGGCAGGCTGGCTGTCCAGTAGGGAAATGCTCCTTTCCCCACCTGACAGTGCTCAATACCTGTCTGTTTTCCACCTTAACAGCAATTTCCCTGCTGGCCTTATTCCAGACCCTAGCTGCTCTAGTCCGGCTAGATCAGAAATGTCACAGCTCCTTTGCCTGAACAGTTGGGTATCTTATCTGAGGAAGATGACAGGTTAGTCTGTCTTGGCTTGCTGTGACAAATTGTCTTGCATTCACTTACCCTTGTAGTACAGACTGTTGCAGAGTGTTACCTCTTGCTTAAGGCCAGAGCATGTTCCCTGACCCTCTGGACAGTCATTCCTTCCCAAGACCTTGTCATTCGTAGGTCTTGCTTCAGCCCATGCCTGGTGTAAGATGGTCTGGAAGTCCATCCTGAAGATTTTTTTTATTATATTAGGTTGGAAATGTGGTTAAATGTTTTTTCATCTCTTGATATTTTATGGAGTATTGAAAATGAAATGAAATGCAATATCTGGTAACCAATTGTAACTTTCTAAGGAGGATTCCTTCACACTGGGCAGGTGTCACCTCAAGGTAACGTTCCACTAACACAAAAGTTGTCCCCACCTTGTCATCCAGCCCCACAGAATGTTGAACTCTGGCCTGGCCACTGCAATGGCCACAATAGGTGTCAACAGTAGCAGAGAATTTCAGGCACTCCAGCAAAAGGATTTTTCAATGAGAAGCGCTTATATTCCACGTGATTCAGAGGCATTGAAGGCTGGCATGACAGGTGGAATAATTTACTTCAACTTCACTGACAATTCCTGGTCATTCTGGATCATTTAGACAGGCTTTGTAAATCTGAACCAGAATGGAGTTCAACCAGAGTAGGGGATGTAGGGAAATTCTTGCTTTTTGTCTACAGACAGGCAGAGATATTTGGCAGCATAAAAGAACTGCCTTTGTTGTCATGACAGCTTACTTATATTACTGATAGGGGACTTACACTACATATGCTGGTGCCTTGGACTTCCTAAACATAGCTCCTGGACCTCAGACAACTCCAAGCGGTAGAATGTGATTAATCTTAATCTTTAAAGTTATCAGGGATTGGTGAACAGTAATGTTTTGTTTTCATGGGAAGCAGATTCTATGTCTTGCCAGGGAGGAACCATGTATGTACGTGTAAGCTAAGGGCCGATGTCTTGTGTGGGGGATGGATTAAGGTGTTTGTGTCTAGTGTGGATGCAAAAGAGACTGTGCCCTGGAGGAAGAAGAAGAATGTTTAAGGATACCCTGAGCCGGGTAAGCACTTTTCAGTAACATATCTCTAGTGTACTGTTCTTTTTAGTGCAAGGTTTGTTAATGCCTGAACCATATATCAGTCAGTGAGGGCACAGCATGGCCGTTTGCATGGCAGGGAGTGTGGGCAGGGTGTGAGCAGAGTGCGGAGGTGCTGCTGACTGGAGAGGTGAGCTGAGAGCTGAGGCATAGGAGTGAGAGCTGCATGGGCAGTTGGCAGTTGGCTCAGGTGATTGTCAAGCATGCCAAAAGAACCCTAACATGGTGCCTGTTCAGCAGGGGGGCAAATCCCCTAAATATGTCAAAAAATATGCAGCCACCCCAGTGGAGACAATAATAAATCATTCAGAATATGCAAACCAAGAGGCAGCCCTCCAGGCTTCAGGCGTGGCAGTGATGGCAGCTGCATCAGATATGAACAGGTTGATGACTTGCTCAACCTCATAGCTGAGCTAAAAAAAAGGTTGAAAGGCTGCTAAGCATTAGAGAATTGGAGAGGGAGAGACACTGGTGGGACCAGACTCTGGCCTCCCAAAAAGAACAGCAGCCACAGGAAGCTACTCCAGATCTCCAGGTTGAAGGCAGTGGCTCTCAGGAAGGGAAAGAATGGATAAAAGTCCATGCTAGGGGTGGCAGGTGAAACTGTTCCAAAACTTCCAAACCAACCCAGGTGTCTCTGTACAATAGGTGCAAGGCTCTGAAAGTGGAAGAACAGTAAAGGGATGATGAGGGTGAAGGTATCTCTGCACAAGAAGATTCCCAGGCTCAGGAAGGCCTACTCCCTACATCAGGACTGCATCTGTGAGGAAGAAAATGTGGGTTGTAGTTGTGGGGGACTCCTTTCTAAGGTGAACAGAAGGTCCCATATCCAGAACAGACCCTCCTCATAGGGATGTCTGCTGCCTCGCTAGTGTTTGGGTTAAGGACATTACCATGAGACTTCCTAGCCCTGGTACAGCCCACAGACTTCTACTGACTACTGATTTTCCATGTGAGTGGTGATGATGATGCAGAGCATAGTCCAAGGGCTATCAAAAAGGACTTTAGAGCCTTAGGATGGTTGGTGAAGGAATCTGGGGTGCAGGTTATATTCTCCATCCTGCCAGTTGTTGGTGATGTTGGTAGGAACAGTAGGACACAATCTATTAATACATGGCTCCACAGCTGGAGTCATGGTCACAATTTTGGGTTCTTTGACAATGGGGCTACCTACATGGCATGTTGGAGTCAGATGGAATCCACATTGCACAAAAGGGGAAGANGCACAGAAGGGGGAGAGGGTCTTCACTCACTAGCTGGCAGGACTCATTGACGGGGCTTTAAACCAAGCATGATGGAGGAGGGTGGTGACATCAGGCTTGCTGATGACAATCCATGGGATGAAATGACAGGGTTAGGGAGATGGGGTGCTAACGAGGACGCTCAGTCGGTGGCTCTGAGATGTGCTGGTCACAGTAGAGCACGCTTGAAGTCTTATGGTGGTGAGCCAGGGGCTCCTGAAGCAGTAGTAACCAGCAGGGAAATGAAGGCAAAAAACTACAAAGATATTAATGAGCAAAAAGAGGTCTAGGGAGAATTTTCGTCCTTTACTGGATGCAAGGGGAAACATAGTGACCAAGGATCAGGAAATGTCTGAGGTACTTAATGTCTTCTTCGCCTCAGCCTTTAACAGTAGGACTTGTTCCCTGGGTACTCAGCCTCCTGAGCTGGAAGACAGGGATGGGGAACAGAATAAGACCTCCATAGTGCAAGAGGAAATGGTTAGTGACCTGGTACACCACCTAGACACTCACAAGTCTATGGGGCCAGATGGGTTACATCCTAGAGTGCTGAAGGAGCCAGTGGATGTGCTCATCAAGACACTCTCCATCATTTATCAGCAGTCCTGGTTAACTGAGGAAGTCCCAGTGGACTGGAGATTGGCAAATGTGATGCCCATCTACACTGGAACAGGTTGCCAAGAGAAGCTGTGGATGTCCCCTTCCTAGAAGTGTTCAAGGCCAGGTTGGATGGGGCTTTGAGCAACCTGGTCTAGTAGTAGGTGTCCCTGCCCCCTGCAGGGGCGTTGGAACTAGATGATCCTTAAGGTCCCTTCCAAAGCAAACCATTCTATGATTCTATAAGGAGGATCCAGGGAACTACAGGCATGTCAGTCTGACCTTGGTACCAGGGAAGTTTATGCAACAGATCATCTCAAGTGCCATTACACACCATTTACAGGACAACAAGGCAATCAGACCACGTCAGCATGGAACATGGAAGGCAGGTCCTGCTTGACAAACCTGATGTCCTTCTATGACAAGGTGACCTGCTTAATGGAAAAGGAAAAGGCTGTGGATGTTGTCTACCTGGACTTCAGTAAAGCCTTTGACACTGTTCCCCACAACATTCGCATGAAAAAAACCTGGCTGCTCAAGGCTTCTGCTGGGTCAAACACTGACTGGACGGCCAGACCCAAAGAGTTCTGGTGAATGGAGTTAAATCCACTTGGTGGCTGGTCACAATTGGTGTTCCACAGGATCCAGTAATGGGGTGCTTCTTGTTTAATATCTTTATTAATGACCTCGATAAGGGGATCGAGTCCTCCCTCAGTAAGTTTACAGATGATACCAAGTTGGGTGGGAGTGTTGATCTGCTCAAGGGTAGAAAGGATCTATAGAGGAATCTGGACAGGCTGGATCGATGGGCTCAGGCCAGCTGTATGATCTTCAACAAGACCAAGAGTCGAGTCCTGGACTTTGGTCACAACAATCCCATGCAATGTTACAGGCTTGGGGATGAGTGGCTGGAGAGCTGCCTGGCAGAGACTGGGTGGTACTGATCGACAGCTGGCTGAATACGAGCCAGCAGTGCGCCTAGGTGGCCAAGAAGGTCAGTGGCATCCTGCTTTGTATCAATCATGGTGTGCTCAGCAGGACCAGGGCAGGGATTGTCCCCCTGGGCTCCACATTGGTGAGGCCGCACCTTGAGTACTGCGTTCAGTTTTGGACATCTCAATACAAGAAAGATATTGAGGTGCTGGAGTGTGTCCAAAGAAGGGCAACAAAGCTGGTGAAGGGTCTGGAAAACAAACCTTATAAGGAGCACCTAAGAGAACTGGGACTATTTATTCTGAAGAAAAGGAGGCTGAGGGGATACCTTCTCACTCTCTACAACTTTGTGAAAGGAGGTTGTAGAGAGGTGAGTGTCAGTTACTTCTCACAAGTAACAAGCGATAGGACAAGATGAAATGGCCTCAAGTTATGCCAGGGGAATTCGAAGTCGGATATTAGGAAAAAATTCAACTGAAAGGCTGGTCAAGCACTAGAATAGGGAAGGGAAGTAGTTGAATTGCCATCCCTGGACGTGTTTAGAAGTCATGTAGATACAGTACTTAGGGACATGATTTAGCAATGGGCTTGGTAGAGCTAGATCAATAGTGTTAGGTTGATGATTGGACTCAATGATATTAAAGATCTTTTCCAACCTAAAGGGTTCTATGATTCTACAGTCTCCTAGCTGCATAGCCAAGTCATAGGCTGTCAGGACACATCCCATTGTGTCTCCCAAAGATGCTGCAGTTTAGTACTGTGAACTGTCACATGAGGGCCTGTTTTATGTGTACCACATGGAACAGAAAAATTTATGCGCTGTTCCCTCATGTAACAGCTGACAAAGAAATCCAGAAAGGCATTAAGTTTATTGCTGTTGGTTGCTTTGTATTTACACAAGACACAATCTGTTTATCTTCCCCTTCTCCACACAACTGTTGATAGATGTCATTTTTTTTAAGTCCTTTTTTCCAGGCCATTTATGTGTATGTTGAACTGCACAGGTCTTAACTCACATCTCTGCGGGACTCTGCTGGTGGCTTCACATCTCAGCTAAGCATTTATTTCCACATTTCATGTCCTGCCTTTTAAGTCACAAGGTAAATATTTCTTTTGTCCATGTCATGTGGAAGCGTGCATATACTTTCAAAATCTCATCAAACTGTATTGACTAGATCATTCCTACCCCTTCAAAGTCTCTTGAAGTCAAATGTATTGTGAGACATGGCTTACTCTTTCAACTTGTCTTCTTATTGTGGTTTCTACCAATTTGTCTTATGCAGATGTCAGACTGAGATCTATTTCCCCACAATTAGGAAAATTTTAAAAGTCTAATGTCACAGGTACAACATTTTATTCTCTTGGTACTAAGGCTGATTTAAACAACTAGCTATTTCTATGACAATTCAATCTGTTTTGCTTTTTATATATACATTCCTAGGTATATAAAATTTGCTGCAGCAGATCTGTTACTGTTCAATATGTTATTTTCTCCTACAACCTGAAGTATCCAATAAACACCATAAGTTAACAGGGTTTGTTGTGTTTTTCTCTGTTAAATATATTATTTCAGGAAATTTCCTCCCTTTTGAAATAAAAACTAGCACACACTGTTTACCTTTTCTGCTTGTTCTCCTTTAGTGCTCTTTTTATTCTTCAAATGTTACTGCTTCTTATGCATTCTCTCACATTGGCCTTCCACTCATAAAATGCTTATAATAGACATAAATATATACATATATATTGATGTTTGAGATGATATCATTTGGATCATCATTTAGAACCCTTCATCATATTGGAACAGATTAATTAATAGGATGTCTCGGTTTTATGGCCCAGGGCGAGCCACGGCTCGGAGACAGAGTTTGTTTTTCTCCTTATCTCTTCCTTCCCCCTCTCGGAGAATGGAGGAGAGAATAAGGAAAGAAAAAAACCAAACTGGTTGGAATTAAAGAAAACTATACAAATTTAATAAAACAGAGGAAAGGGGATAACAAGTAGGGGAAAGGGAAAAAAAAAAGAATAAATATAATACATATATTTACAAAATCCTGAAATCAGAGATTCCGAAAAAAAAATTTCTCTTATGGTATGTAAAAAAGCCAAAAACAGTCTGTCTCTGTGGGGTGGAGAAAGCTGATAAGGAAAAATGGCCTCTCTCTCTCTCTCCTTTCCTCCCCCCTTCACTCAGTCTGCAAGAATGCAAGCAGCACAGCCAAGAGTACAAGTCGAAGAGAGAGAACTTCCTGGTCTCTTCTGCTTTTTATCCAGTCTTAGCAGGAAGTTTTGGTTATGGAATACTAGTTCCTTCCCGAGACGGATCCTCGAAGAGAACAAAAGGCTTCAAACCATAACATAGGATCACTCTTCATTGAGAGTTTTTGACACTTTGAAGGTTAAATATTTAAGCTGTCAGAAATGTTGTAGCAAACACTGAAACAGACATGCAGACATATCTGCTATGTAATAAGCTACATTAAAAAGCTCACTGATAACAGACAAACATACCAACATTTCCAGTTAAATTGAATTTTGTACTTCTTTGGATTATCTGATACACCTGTGTATTTTATTCAAAAATGTTCTCTGTGGGATTTGCAGCTTGCAAGCGCTGTTGTCGGCCATGGTCTCATGAGCAAGGCTTGCTGGAGGCATCAGTCCACTGTGGACCCTGATTAACCATTTGACAGGGAACACCCGGACTCTGCTGCAGCAGTATTTCTGCTGCCCTCTGTGTAAAATAAGAGCTCCCAGGAATGTTAGCACAAGCTGAAAAGAAATGCCAATGGTCTAATCTACTAAAGCAAAACTTCTCATCCCTATCCTTCTGCTAAGATGCAGCTGCATACTGGATGGTGGCAATGGTAAGGGCATACTTGGCATATAAAAATCCATAAGAATTAGGTCCAGTTAAATTAAAGTGGGAATCTTTTTGTAATTCTTGCAGACTGCTTGTGTGCCATACTGTGACTAGTATGATGTGTTGCCTGGTAAAGAAACATAATTTAGAGAACCTCTGGCATCCCTAATGGAGAATTCCATGCTGGCACAGAATAAAAAAAGTAGGAAACATGAACTGACCTCTGGAAGATAGTTGTTAATGATCAGAACTAATGAGGGCCTTGAACACATCCTCTAGGATGAAAAGCAATTCAGGATGTTCATTGCATGAGCTATGAGAGCTGCAAGCTTAAATCCATGAAGCTACAGCATAAGCCCCAGGATAGTGTTGTTGGTGAAGTGTCGGGGGGAGTTGCTGGGGGTTTTTGCATGAATAGTTGGCTTTTCTCTCTCCAAGTCTTGTTCCTCAATTCTTAGTGCTTGGTATACTTGTGATCTTGCTTCAATTAATGGAAATCAAAGTGTTTACTTCTCCTGGTACAGAATGTTGGAAGTTGCATTTTTGTAAAGGTGATACCACAGTTTTTTAGTGTGTACTCCAAGAGGCTTCCTGAAAACTACAGTCACAGATAACCTGCAGTTAAGGGGACAGTATCACTTCACTGAGCAGTGGACAGGAAGGTAAAAACTGTGACTTGGGATGTTAGGATAAGGAGTCCCTGAAAATGCATCAGAGTTAGTTAATTATCCTCCTCCTACCATCACAGCAAACCTGAGAGGATGACATCTGAGCAGTGTTTTAAATGAGGGTGATATAGAGGATACTTCTTCCAGCACACACTGGAGCTACAGTTACACAGAAGATGAGTAGTGTGGAAAGACAGAAGTCAATGGGGAGAATGGGATGTCTGGATGTGTCTTGAGAGTGAAGCAAAAGTGACAGAAATCAGTGTTCAGAGTTCAATATTAGAAACAGCAAACAACAACCTTGTAGTGGGAGAAGAAAAAAAAAGATGATGAGGCATGATTCATCTACAGTAGAAACTTAAAAATCTTTGTATGAAAGTATATCTGCTTCATTTTCAAGCCTGACTCTTTTGAGGATATAAATGGAAGTTATACAGGCTCATCTCTTTTGACACAACCTTCTTCACGAAAAAAATCTCAAAAATCATAGAATTGTAGAACAACTGAGGTTGGAAGGGACTTCAACAGATCATCTGGCCCAGGCTTTCATAGGAAGGGGAGTCTAGATGAGATTATCTAGCACCCTGTTCAGTCACATTGTGGAAAACTGCAGTGATGGGGACTCCACCCATTTCCCTGGGAAGGTCATTTCAATGAATGATTGTTTCCACTGTAAGAATTTCTTTCTTACTTCAAGGCAAAACCTCTCCCAGTGTAACTTGCACTCAATACTCTTTGTCATCCCCATGTGACTCCTTATGAGGAGAGAGCCTCTGTCCTCTTTGTAGCACGCTTTAAAGACTGGAAAACTGTGATGAGGTCTCCACCTGAGCCATCTCTTCTCCAGGGAGTAGAGACCTAACTCATTCAGCCTTTCCTCACAGGGCATGTTCTCCAGTCTTTTGATCATCTTATGGTCCTCCTTTGGAGTCTCTCCAGCCTGTCCACATTTTTCTTAAATTATGGAGGTCAGATCCGGACACAGTCCTCCACATGCAGCCTGACGAGTGCTGAATAGAGTAAGATGATCACATCCCTAACTCTGCTAGTAATGCCCTTACAGATGCAGCCCAGTATCAGATTTGCCTTCGTTAAAATGTGAATTTCAATTCTTTGTTAACTCACACAGGTTTATTGCTGGGATACAGTGTAGTTACCCTGTAGGGTATACTTATGTCAATACTGTGAGCAGGCTGGAGCTGTGAGGAAAAGGACTGTGACCTCAATGCTCTGTATTTCATAGCTATTTGCAGGAAGGTCACATTCACACTAACTGTGTCTCAAAGAGTTAACTGCTTATAAAATAGCATCTCATGCAGGGGTCAGTGTCCCACACTCTACTCACCCTCTCAGTCCCTACCAGTACCTCTGCTTTCCTAAGGTGCACCTTCCTTCAATGTTTTCAGCCATTTCTTTTGGCACCATCTCTCATAAGGACTTGGAGTGTGAAGAGGCATCAGAAAGCCTGCCTGCCCCTTTCGCAGTGCAGGCATAAAACAGATTTAGAAACCAGAACTCTTCCCTAAAGCACTCTTTGACCCAGCAAGACAGGCATTGACGTACTAAGGCAATGGGCATGGAACAGGTGGATGGACAGTGGGATGGATGATTCTGCACCCAAGAGCAGCAGCTACCTGCACCGTGACCCAACTACCTGAAGAGGGCTGATACTGTAGCTAGCAAGTGCTCTCACAGATGATCAAAAGCAGCAGACTTGATGTCCAAGGTCAGGTATCAACAGCTAGATGATGTTAAATTGGTTGTTCTCTTCCTTTCTTCTTTTCTCTTTTCCTTTCTTCTCTCTTTCCTTCATTTCTTTTTTCCTTCCTACCTTCTTTCATTTCTATTTGTCCCCTCCCCCCCTTCCTCAATCCTCTCCCCTATTTGTCCCCCCCTCCCCTTCCTCAATCTTTCTCTCTCCCCGTCCATATTTCTTTCTCAATCTTTCTTAATCTTTCTTAATCTCTTCCTCTCTGTTCTCTCCCTTTTTATACATTCCTCTATCTTTCTCTCTCTTTCTTTCTTTCTTTCTTTCTTTCTTTCTTTCTTTCTTTCTTTCTTTCTTTCTTTTCTTTCTGCTTAGGAATATGATGGGATAAAGGTTGGACTTGATGATCCTGGAGGTCCCTTCCAACCATAATGATTCTATGATTTATGATTCTATGTGGTTGTAGAGGAGCAAGGCAGTCTTAGCACTGCTTCAGTGTGAGCATTGAGGCACTCAGCATTGATGCAGACACCTTTTTGCACACACTTGATGGCTTGTAAGTCATGACTTTATTCTACTAAAGCTGTGCTGGTGCTTATGTAGCATATTTTCTTTCTTCTTTTTTCAACCATAGAGATCACATGTGCTGGGATCTATTCTCAGGTTTGCATCTGAGTCCCTCTTACAGTCTGAGTCTGTATTTGTCATTTCCGTTTCTCTGGCATTGATTTAAGCACTGTTTATATGCCCGGAAAATAATTCTGTTTCTTTAGAGTTTAATTAATTTAGTAATATTGGGTGAGTATCATTTATTCCTCATGCCTTGTTACTCTTCTATTTACTCCAAAACCTCTTGTATAAAAAAAGTGGGGATATCCCTAATTGGTCTGTAGTGAAAAATTAACTTTTCAGCAGAAGCCTTATTTTCTTCTGTGCTCTTTTTACAGCCTGATCAGCTGTTTGTCTTTTACATACTTCTGAAATCTTCACTGCAATCAAAAAACTGACAAGCAACTCCCATGGGGTTTCTGGTAATCTAGAGCTAGCCCCACCAGCTGCTTTCATTTAAAAATATTTTTTCTCTTAATCACATTGATAAAAATTATTCTTGGTGCCGCACCTTTGCTATCACAGCAGAGTGGATGTCTCTGAATGATCAAGGTAAAAACTAGTATGTCTTCAGCCAGCCATTGCCAACCTTATTCACAGAAAGAATTTTATTCCCCCACTATGAATATTTTTCTTCTTTGCACTTAGCTGTACCAGACATGAATCTTGCCAGACAAAAGACTGAACTGTGATTCAGAAATAACTAGAACCATCAAGATCTCCAGAAAAAAAATAAAAATGACCAAATTTTATAAAGCTGTGGATTATTCAGTACAACACTTGATGTGAGAAACATTCCCCATGGGATTTGCAGCTTGCCAGTGCTGTTGTCATCCATACTTTCAATATGAGCAAGGCGTGCTGGAGGGATCAGTGCACCATGGGGACCCCTGATGAACTGTCTGACAGGGAATGCCCAGCCTCTTCC
>VZRW01014119.1:0-39146 GCA_013398125.1 Aegotheles bennettii
CATGTTTACAAATATGTATAGGGGGAGGGTCAGGAGGACGGAGTCAGGCTCTTCTCAGTGATGTCCAGTGATAGGACAAGGGGGAACGGGTGCAAGTTGGAATGTAGGAGGTTCCGGGTGAACATAAGGAAGAACTTTTTCACTGTGAGAGTGCCAGAGCACTGGGACAGGCTGCCCAGAGAGGTTGTGGAGTTTCCTTCACCGGAGACACTCAAAACCCAACTGGATGCATTCCTGTGTGACCTGCTCTAGGTTGTCCTGATCTGGCAGGGGCGTTGGACTAGATGATCTTTTGAGGTCCCTTCTAACTCCTAACATTCTGTGATTCTGTGATTAAAAAGTAGATTTTATTTTCTTTAGTTAATCAGACTAGAAATAATAGCAGTTGTGATTTTTAATAGAAAATTATTTTAAAGACACTAGAAAAATTAAACAGAAAAGGCACCATTAAAATTAGTGTCCAATGTTTAACTTAAACTTCTAAAACATAATATTCCAAATAATTTCTTTAATTATTAATGTTACAACATTAATGTCAATGTCAGAGTTTTCTACTGTCTGAGCCTGTTAGTACTCTCACAGGCAGCTGGAACTGCAAAATAACACGTTTTCCAGCTGCTGTGTCAGTTACTTCTCATGCAGGCAGAAGCTACACTAATACCAAATTACTGATTCATTCATGCAAGTTCATCTAACCAATTCACTGAGCTCGAACCAGGAACCCTAATCCTCAGTCCACTGTAAAATTCTAGTATTACGTGAAAGAAAGTGGTCACTCAAATTATAGCCCCCCCCCCAACTGCACATCTAAAGAACATGGATCTAATTTGTACATGGTGCAATAATATGATCACATTTGGTCTTACCCAGCATCAGAACTATTTCCGCAAAGCAGAGCATCGTTTTGCCCTTCCAGGAAATAAAAATGGCCTGTTTAGAAAAGAATTTTTTAAAAATTACAAAATTCTGAATATGAAAGTTTTCTTACAGCTCTATGAAATAAGTAGTTCAGCGTTAAGGTGATTTAAAAAGAAATTTTAAAGTAGCAATATTATTTTTTTAGCAAGACCATAACTTCAGAGTAAATGACAATATGAACTGCAGTGTGTGCTATCACTCACAGCACTTACTGTTAAAATGCCAAAATGTACTAGAAATCCTGTCAAATGCTGCTGGATGTAGATGAAATGTGCAATTCTCCCTTCAGTCTGATCACTGAACCAAATCACACTTTGTGAAATTCTATTGTACAGTTATTTATTGTAATAATTAAATTAAATTGTATCTGAAAAAAATATACTGACAACGTATTTCAAACTTTCTGATCAGCATTGCCAAGGGTTCCAGTTTGTCACTTACAAACACTTGCGACATTTACCTAATATGTGAGCTCTGCAAAAAACCACCCAGCTGCCAATGGCTCTAACTGTTATGGGTGCACACACACTGCAATTAGCCTGCTGATTGCTATGAAGGCCCTGGTATATATATGTAATTTTAACTCAGACAGTATTACTGCAACAGTCACTGGCTTGTGCAGGTAGGATTTTAGGAGTATTCGATGAAATTATTGATCACTTTAGGAAAGAAAAGTTGGGTAAGTTCCACCAAATCACCCTGTAGCCAACCATCCCATAATCTGTATAGTAATCCTGTATTTAGAGGACATTTTAGATAGTTTAAACAACAAGGACATTGACTTTTCTAGTCTTAGAAGAATAAAGAGATGATGTGCAAAACATTGTGATTATTAAGATTCGCTTTGACCATATCCTTGAGACATGCTTTTCTTTTTCCTTTCAAAGCAGACACCTACAGCTGGCAGGCTTGATAGTGGAAGAAGTATCACAGGAGGAGCTTCCTCCAATAGTAACAATCTCCCATTTCGTTTAAGGATGCAATTTATACAGAGTCAGACCATGTAGCCCAGTATCTAATTTCTGATGGAGATCAAAATAGTTGCCTCAGGATTTCTGTAAGGACAAGGCAGGAACATGGGTGATACTGCCCTGAGCACCTCCCCAGTTTCCAACACTTCTGAAGCACAGCAGTTTGGGAGTTACAGTGGTACTATTTTTTCTTCTTGAGAAGATTTAAAACCCACATTGGATTTCTTTTCCACTGAGCTGGCCTGTTAGATTCCCTTAAAATTATCTCATTTGAAATGCTACCAGCACAGCTGAATTTGAACTTGACTGAGCAGCTGTGCTGCCCAAGCAGGGTTACGACAGAGCTAATGAATTGTGAGTCTGAGGAAGTGTCACAAGCTACCGGCTCAGTGCAGTGATTTGCTGCAGGAGGGACATGGTACTCCGGCCAGCTGCCTCTCTCTGTCCTGGGAGTAAAATTCAGCATTTGGAAAAATTAGGTTTTAAGCTGTATATAGACTTTGTTCTGACACTCTGGGAAGGACTCAGTTTCAGTGTCTGATGATGCACCTGCCTCTTACAGGGTACAATTTCTGTACTGTTCAAAGCACACAACCCTGTGTGCGGTGGTTGTCATTCTGGGCTGGTGTGCGTTGCAGAGCTGCACTGTGCTCAAACACGACTGGAAACAGTAAAGTTAGCTGACATGATGCTGACCACAGCTGACCCTTTATGTCAGCTAATCATAATTAAAACATGCTGAAAGACAAGAGCTGGTTGAGAAGAATACAAACCTGACTTGATATAGGTTACATGGAGCAGTCAGTCACAGTCAGTACTGCATCAGCTGAGCTGAACTGCTAAAACATGCTCTGTATTCAAGTTCTGTGGTTCAGACAAGATGTGACCTGTAAACACGCTGTACTTGCCAGCTCCACAGGAAGTAATAGTCACACAGGCTTTCTCTGAGTGCACTGACAGAACTGTGGCAAGTGCTCAAATTATTATCATGGTCGGAAAACTTCTGTAACACAAGCTGAGCGGTGTAAGCACGTGTCCCTAACTAGATGCAAAACTCTGAACTGTGTTTTACCAAAGTAATGTGAAAAGTCCCTCACTACATCAAAAGTATATGTTTGGCTCCCTTTTTTTGGATTGGAAAATCGGAGAAAGTCCCTGGTAGGTGAGCACTTTACTTCAAGGGAATTTACAGTTTTTTGGGTAAACCTAGAGTAATGACAGAATAATTGTTGTTTCAAAAAATAGATTGTAAGATGTTATTTCCCAGAAAAAAGTGCTTATGGCAAGCTTGCCAAGATAAACTTGAACTTATCTAGCAGAGTGCTTGGCTCGGTAATGCCAGGAGTGCTTACATAAAGTCTCTCTAAATGGTATTTCCAAAAATTAGCTCAGTGGCAAAATTAGGGTTTACATGTCTTTTTTGCACAGTATGCACAACTACTGGCATAAAAACTTCTACAATTCTAACAAAAGACAGCGCCATTGCACTGCTCCAAGCTCCAGGTAAGTCCCTTATTGCCCTGTGACGCAACTGGTTTAAGAAACTTTTCTGTATCCTGTCTGTCCACACGCAAAGAGAGCAGGAAGCTGTGAGAATATAATTTTTCTCTTTGAAACTGCTGGTAAGCAAGGACAAGCTTATTAACTTCATAATAAGACTCATAATTTCATTATAAATTTCATAATACTTATGAAATCCTGTGTACATACAGCACATGTTCAAGTAGCCATTCAATAAAGTACTTTCTGTAACTAATTCAATTCAGCTTTGTTTTTTTAGGGAGCTTCAGGTCTTCTTTAAATCAAATTAAATCAGACCTTGAATTTATAGATCATTTATTTTAAAGCCAGGAAACTAAGTTTGACCTTGAACTCTAGGTCTTCATTAGGACACTTTGCTTAGTCTTTTTTATACCCTGTGGCATGAGATTTCCAGGACTTCACATGTTCAGGTAAAGTGAGTTTCACAAAAAGATTGCATCTTGATTTAAGAAATTCAGATGGAAATCCATCATAATCATTGATCAGCTGCATGATCCCAGTTAGAAGCTGTCTTTCTTCTATTTGAAATTTGTCTGGCTTTGACTTGCAGCTATTGAACCTATTATATCTTTGCCTGCTAGATCAAAGATCTGTCTATGATGAAATTTCTGTTCCCCATGAGGTTTTTCTCAACTGTCATCAAATCACCCCTTAAACCTTCTCTTTGATATGTTAAGTAGTTTGAGCTCCTCGTCTATCTTAGTATAAGCATGTTTTCCAACCCTTTAATCATTCTGCTCTTTTCTGAACATCCTCCAATTTTTTGACATTCTATCTAAATTGAACTTTACATAGTATTCCAGTAGCAATTGCAATGGTACTAAATACTGGGGTAATACTGCCTTCTTGGTCAATGATTTATTTATGCCAACAGGATACTATCTAGCTTTTTGGCTGCAGAGTTTTAGCCTTAATTTGTCAGTCCTGGCTGCTCCACAGTGCCTTAGGCACCCTAGACTCTCTATTGCTAAGGGCTTTCCAATTGCATTTCTGTATCCTGCTTCTTATTTGCAGCTCTGCACCCTTTCACATAAGCTGCTGTGGCAGTATTTTCCAGAGCCTCTGGCACTATTTTTACTTTGCGCTCATGCTGTTTTTCATGTTGCTTTTATTCTCATGATGTTACATCTGCAAACACATTGTTGCAGCAGGTACCCATGGGAAGCAATTGTCTCTGGTGTGAGATTTACCTTTCTTTCTCGCTCTTTTTCCTCTCCTTGCTTGTAGCTTTTGGGTTTTTAGGTGACCTAATAACATGCATGTAAAAGCTTAAAAACCAACCAGCTGTGCAGCATCCACCCTGATCAAAGTGTGTTCCAATTAGTGCAAATAGCACTGGAAGCAGGAACAACCTCTAGGGAGTTTAATACTAATGAAAAACACACAGTTGCTATAGGAAAAGTATTATGGAGTGTTCACTGCTGCACTGGAAAGGATTGCCAGGGGAGGAAACACCCGGGGACCCCACCACTTTGCAACTGCCCACTGTGGTCAGTTTTCCCTTTCTCCTTCCCTTTACTTTCTCTCTGTCTCTCCTTTAGTTCTTATTTTTCTCCAAAAGTAGTTCACCAGTTGGATATGATGTATGCCATCAGCTACAGTCTTTATGCATGTGAACCAATCTCAACATGAATTGCGCAGCATTGATTTTTAGGATAGGGAGATTAGGTTTGTTACTTCACATTTAACTGAACTGAAATGCATTTATTTATCTGTTCCTATTTTGCCAAACTGCTCTGTATCAGCAAAACTGGTTGTAAAATCATACTTCGGGAAATTATCAAAATGGAAAGATGAATCAAAACAACTTCTGAAGAAGTTTGTTTGAGGTTGCTGCTATTCAAGGTTTTAACTAATCTAAATGATGGAAGAATGCTTATCAAATTTACAAATGATACTGATCTGACAAGGATGGTGGTGAGTTTGAGGAAACAATTACAATTTAAAAGATCCAGGACAGTTGGAGAGATGGTCTGAAAAAATAGTGTTGTTCAGGCTGGAACAATGAGCTGTGCAAGTACAATGTGGATACTCAATGAGGTAAAAGTCTGTAAAAGATTCAGGAGCAGGTAGACCACAAGCTGAACAGGATTTAATGATGTTAAAATTGTAAACAATGGCAAGCTCTAGCCTAGGATACATAAAACTGAAGTATAAATTACTATGCTACCACATAATCCTTCTTCTCTACTTAGTGTGCCTCGTGTGGAGGAGAAATTCCTGGATGTGCGTACTGCACTTAAAGAAGAATGTTTACAAACAAAAAAGGATGCAGATGGCAGATCAAGCTCTAGAAAATAAATTGTAGGAGAAAAAGGTTAGGGGTTGCTTAGCATACAAAAAGAAGACAAAGACAGAACACGGCATGACAACTAAATCTCTAAATACCTCTGAGACAGTGATTAATGATAGGGAATAATATGGTTTTGATAGTTGTAGTGAAGTTGATAAGAACAATGAAACTAAATCAGGAAAATTTTTTAGACCTTAAAAAAACCCCCTTTCTAATAATAAGGATAGTGAAGCACAAGAACAGATAGATGGTAAAAACACTGAGGACTCCATCACTGGAGTCCTCACTGAATGTCAGAAGTCTCTGACATCTGTCATAGCAGTCTGCTGCTTATCTTGCTTTAGAGTATTGGAATAGAAAAAGTTTAAAACTACTAAGTAATTTTAAGAACTCCTTTGGACCTCTTTCTGTCTCAGGAGAGATGTGGATTTGGCAGAGGGAGCTGAGAAAAAGAGCTGTATCAAGTAGACAGGCCATGTTCCTTGTTCCCTCTTCCATGCCAGCCTTTGGAGCAGATCTATGAGAAAGAGAAAACACTTCTTCTGCTCTGTCTTCACTAAATGTATCATCCCTTCTTCTCCTATTATAAGAAATTTCTAAGAAATGGGTCAGCCACATATCACTTCAATAAGAATTATGCTGAAAATACTTACTTTCATCTTCAATGTACCCCTTCCAGTCAAATGGAGTCACTGTTGAATTAACCAATGTACCATTTTCACCTATGGTGCTGTTTAGCTGGGAAGTAATATTTGTGTCCAAAGTAAAATTGTCTGGAGGCCATTGCAGGCATTTATTTCTCAAGTTGCCCATGAACAGCTGCAGCCCTATTAGTGCAAATACACTCAGACAAAACACAGTCAGGATCATAACATCTGAGAGCTTCTTCACAGACTGAATTAGGGCTCCCACGATAGTCTTCAAGCCTGTAAATACAAAGAAATTTTTATTCTGATATTCAAAACTTTTTAAAGCATAAAAATGACAGTGTCTCCCAGTAATGTTACAGATTTCATGCAGAAGCCCAAGTAAATGGTTGTAATGTCTGTGAAATAACATTTCTGTGAAGAGCTCTTTTGCTTGTGAAAATGAATAAATAGCTGAAATTTATGTTCACTTAAAACTGTGAATGGAATGAGTTGCATATATTTCAAAACACTTGTTTTAATGCTAAAACAAGTGACTTTTTATTCATGCTGTACATGAATCTCACATAAAAGTCTACTTTCTTTTTATTTGCCAATACCTCTTGCCCCAAACCTTTGCTACTATCAGTTTTATAACATACTAGATTTAGAAGACAGTAGTAAAAATCCTGTTCAACAATAAATAGGATTAAATTTTAATGCTATAAAACTGGAGATGGTTTGGAAAATTGTAGAATTTCAAGATAATAAATCCCCCATGCAATGCCCATGCTATTCTTTATTATCTTACTCCTTCATCTACTTACTAAGTCAACATTTTGAACAGTTCTGGTTTTTAGACACAAATATTCACAACAAATACACATAACATCATGTAGGTAAGAAACACATGGGTAAGAAAACTTCAGGGTTACTGATACTCATTGAATGTGGAGAAGAAAGCTTGACATCATTTGATGCAAACCACACACGCTGTGTACTGCAATGTCTCATGCAAGAATCTGTTAAACTCAAAGGCTGATTTCAAAAAGAAAGAGCTTATGTTAAAAAGCAATGAATCAGAGATTTGAGTGAATTCTAATATCTTCCGATTCCTGCTTTTTTTGTGAAAAGAAATAAGAATT
Organism: Aegotheles bennettii; assembly: GCA_013398125.1. NCBI lineage: Eukaryota > Metazoa > Chordata > Aves > Caprimulgiformes > Aegothelidae > Aegotheles > Aegotheles bennettii. Next base: position 7,496 of record VZRW01014119.1, read on the forward strand.
ATGTTTAAAGAATATGAATTCTGTTTCAGTGAATTAAAGTCAGCCTCAGTGTTTAACCTAGCTCTCACCTGGAATGACTGATATTGTTTTCAAAGCTCGGAGAACTCTGAATGTTCTCAACGCTGAGACATTGCCCAGGTCCACAAACTCTGTCACATATCTGTAATAGGGGAGTTCACACACAAACACAATGACAGGATAAAAAGGAACAGTTGGGAGGTACAAGGGGCCTAACACCTTACACCAGTTACTTCTTACCTGGGATTACAGAAATAGTTTTCAAAGCTCTCAATACTCTGAAAGTTCGAAGAGCTGAAACATTGCCTAGGTTTACAAATTCTGTTACATACCTGTAGGATTAAATCACAGTTATTCAGAATTTAGGCAAAGTTTATGCTACTTACTTGGGTCTTTCATCAAGACCACTCTGGCGTTTTTAGCAAAAAATTAAATAGCAACAGTCAGAGGTTTACCTTTCACTGCAGTTTGCCTTGCATTAATACGCGTTCAGAGACTTCAGTTAAATTAAGTGTCTCTGAAGTGAATCACAGCGATTTAACTTTGAAAGCCTAAAATTTATCTAGACTAGGTCGGTAAGTTTGGAGAATGAAGTCAAAGGGACGCTCCTTTTCTGCTCAGAGAAAAAAATGCAGGACATGAAATTAGCCTCTCTAATACTAGCTGTACTAATGGCTTCTGCAGTATTTATGTTTACATCAAAATATGCATATTAGAATGTGAAAATTGTTTTAGACAAAAGTAAATCCATAAAAGAATTTCCATTTAATGAAATTGGTATGTATTGATACTAATTTCATGCCCTTTTTGCCCTTCGCTTTCAAAGAAAATGCAAAAAACAAAAACTTACGCAAATGTAATGACAGTGAAATCCAGCCAGTTCCATGGATCTCGAAGAAAAGTAAAATCTTCTAAGCAAAAGCCCCTTGCAATAATTTTTATGAGTGACTCAAACGTGTATATTCCAGTGAATGTATACCTGAAAAATATAGGAAAAATTAATCAAAATAAGTAGCAACATTTTACATGGGTATTCTGAAAGAAACCTGGTGATCAAGTGAAAGAGTTTTTCTTTCAAAACTGGGAAAGAAATACAGTAAATTAGCAATTTCTTCTAAAATGAATAATAATAATAATAATAATAATAATAATAGTGTATTTACATGCATTAGTTGGGACATGCTGTTGAAGTACAGCTGTCCTGGTATTGTACATCAACCAAAATAAATAAATCCATCAAATAAGTGACATATATTAAAAAAATTTTGGTGACACTCAGTTTAAAAGTATGCAACAAAAGTATGCTACACTAGATCCACTACTATTAACCAAGAAAGTTGTGAGCGCAAGTTACTGGATACTATCTGAATCACTAGCACCTAAAACATGTAATATTAACTCTGAAAAGGGAAGAATACAAACATGCAGTCAGTTCTCACTTTAGGAATACTTTTTTTGCTTATGTGCTGTCCTTAGAGCATGGAAAACTGGTGAAGATCAGAACAAAAATTTTTTTTATTTAGAGTTCCAGCAAGGAACAATTAGGTATTCTAGGACTATGAAACCCTGACAAACAGCTCAAAGGGGCTTGTGGTAGGGAGGTGGGACAGTCCACTGGGGCTTCATTACACCCAATGTGATTTTCTTGGTTTACAAGATCAATGGATCTACAATGTGGTCCTTCCCTTTTCGTGGAAATAAAATCAACTTGATTAGTCAAACATTTGGAAGCACTGAACTAACCAAACCAGACCAAAACCTAACTCAAAATAGCCACATGATGGCAGCAAANAAAAGTAAAATCTTCTAAGCAAAAGCCCCTTGCAATAATTTTTATGAGTGACTCAAACGTGTATATTCCAGTGAATGTATACCTGAAAAATATAGGAAAAATTAATCAAAATAAGTAGCAACATTTTACATGGGTATTCTGAAAGAAACCTGGTGATCAAGTGAAAGAGTTTTTCTTTCAAAACTGGGAAAGAAATACAGTAAATTAGCAATTTCTTCTAAAATGAATAATAATAATAATAATAATAATAATAATAGTGTATTTACATGCATTAGTTGGGACATGCTGTTGAAGTACAGCTGTCCTGGTATTGTACATCAACCAAAATAAATAAATCCATCAAATAAGTGACATATATTAAAAAAATTTTGGTGACACTCAGTTTAAAAGTATGCAACAAAAGTATGCTACACTAGATCCACTACTATTAACCAAGAAAGTTGTGAGCGCAAGTTACTGGATACTATCTGAATCACTAGCACCTAAAACATGTAATATTAACTCTGAAAAGGGAAGAATACAAACATGCAGTCAGTTCTCACTTTAGGAATACTTTTTTTGCTTATGTGCTGTCCTTAGAGCATGGAAAACTGGTGAAGATCAGAACAAAAATTTTTTTTATTTAGAGTTCCAGCAAGGAACAATTAGGTATTCTAGGACTATGAAACCCTGACAAACAGCTCAAAGAGGCTTGTGGTAGGGAGGTGGAACAGTCCAATGGGGCTTCATTACACCCAACCTGATGTTCTTGGTTTACAAATAGATGTACAAATAGATGGCCATGGTCCTGCTATTAATGTAGTGACATAAAGGAGAGGTAAAAACATTGGGTAGATGCTAAACCACGAAGATGAGAGAAAACCAGTAGAATCTCAGTAAAATACTATCTGTAAATAACTTTCTTTTTTTCTACCCAATCATTTTACTAGAAGGAGACTTATTCAACATTTCTACATAGTTTAGAGGGGAAATAGTAGTATTGTCTGATGATAACCAGCACACATGACTAATTACTGGCATGCTGACTCCTGGAGGAACAGTCAAGATATCTTTAAAGAACATATGCAACTTACTCCACATTCTTTGTCCAGTCTGGAGGGTTACTCATGGTCATAAATACACAGTTGGTCAAAATAGTGCACATGATAAGCATGCTGAATAAGGTAGATATAAGTTAAGGAAAACAGTAGTAATTCATACAATATCACTTCAGCCATACATCTTAAGTACAGTAAAATATTGTCACTTACACAAATGCTTTAGACTTTGGTAAATATTACACATATATTTTGCTTAACCTGGTAGTTTTCACCTTAGCACATTAAACTTTAATATTAGTCTCAATGTGTTCATGTTCTGATATTGATTAGTTGATGTCCTCATGTTTTTCCAATACTGAAAGGCGAAGGAGATGGCTCTCACGTGTCTGAGAAGTAACATGAGCTGAGTAACAGCTAAAACTGAAATAACTTGCAGGAGAATACTGTTTTACTTAAGTACCTGACACAACTGAATAAGTGTTAGTCTTTCACTTCTACAGTTTTGGTACTAAACTCAGCAGCTGGCATATGCAAGGTAAGAAAAGTTTACTCTACTCGCCATGAGTCTGAGCTGTAGAGAAAGCTCACACCACTCCAGCACCCAGCACAGCCAGGCTGTCAAAAACACAAAACAAAACACAGAATAATCATTTTAACTGCTGAAGTGCCTGTATTCCACATTTTCCTATCACTAGCTTAACAGTACATGCTTCAGTCAGTGAAACAGAAATCCATAGAGAGCTCACAGATTAAGTAATTTTCCAGTATTGTTTTTGGGCTCTCTCAAAACACATTAGCAGCAAAAGTAGCATGTCTTGCTTTACTGATGCCATAATTTGAAAATGGTTTCAATAGTACCACCACCAATAGTGGTCAACTGCTCGTAAAACATAAGAAACTGGTGAAGATTATAATGAAAATTAATTTTTTGTTTAGAGTTCCAGCAAGGAACAATTAGGTATTCTGGGACTATGAAACCCTGACAAACAGCTCAAAGGGGCTTGTGGTAGGGAGGTGGGACAGTCCACTGGGGCTTCATTACACCCAATGTGATTTTCTTGGTTTACAAGATCAATGGATCTACAATGTGGTCCTTCCCTTTTCGTGGAAATAAAATCAACTTGATTAGTCAAACATTTGGAAGCACTGAACTAACCAAACCAGACCAAAACCTAACTCAAAATAGCCACATGATGGCAGCAAAAAATAAGAACTGCTACACCTTTGTGCCAAATGGTTAACTCGCCTCTAATTTTTCCTCTAGTCATCTCTCTAAATGCCGTGTTCCTTAGAAATAGTTGCATCAATGTAACTCATTATTAGAATGCCTTATAATACTTGTCCTGACAGCCCATACAGCTCTAAAGAGTCTGACTCACTATAACTGGGAAATTCCTTTAAATAAAGAGAATCCATTTTAGTAGCTGAAAAACTTGGACATTTTTGGCTGCAGCTTCAGTAATAAAACAGTTAAAGAAGGGGAATGTCCTCTTAGCACATTAGCTGAGGTTTTATCCTGATGCAGTGTGTTATGTGTTTACGGCAAGTTATTGTTCATAAAAAAGGCCACAGGTAAGATGCTTTCACATTGCTCCCTCTGTACAGAACTTGCCACATCTGTGAGCTGCATGAGAAAAGTCCAGTTCACTCTCAAAGGGAGCAGATGCTCAATGAGGGCTAACATACTTTAAAATATAAACTCTGGCCATGCCTTTTCTTATGGGAATCTCAAATATAAGTGACACATTCAATGTCTCTTCCTCCTTCTCGCACATTTGGAGTGTTTGATTTACAAACTCAGCATTCCCTTAATTTACTATTTTATGTTCTATAATAATTCAACTATACACATAGGTAAACAAATCTGATATATAATGACTTCTTCATGGAAATGTACTGTCTCTTCATGTTCTTTCCATATAGGCAAGCAGCAGGGTTAGAGGCACTATAGAGCCTCAAGCCAATAAATTACTGGAGCAGCTGCAGTCTCTTATTGCCTGTGTGGACTTGGTGTAAGATGAAGATTGGAAAAAACAAACATTGCAAATTGGTTTCACAAATACCTGCTGGCAGTCAGGCCACACTGAGTAACACTGTAATTTCAGCTTCCAAACGCTAACTCAGGGGTACTTAGCAGGTCTCATATTTTCTCTAGAGCGTTTTCCTGTTCCTTTCTAACACTCCTTGCACTCTGCAGCTCCAGCCACTGCCACCTCCCTTTTTTGTCTGTTCAACTCCCCACCTATTCTTACCTTTTCATCCTTTCCTACTAATTGCCAAAGTCTGGCCATCTCATCGCTCTTGTGTTGCTTCCTCAGTTCCAGACTCTACCTTAACTTGAGTCAGGCAGGCAAAAGTGGGGGGAAAAAATACCAAAAGAGTACCAGGAAGTGAGTCAGCAGAGCATGAGAGAAAGAAATTCATGCTGTTACCTGTTCCTGTATCTGGTATTACAATAGGTGCCAGCAGTGAGGAAGAATAACTGCAGGGAAAGACTCTGAACACTGCATCCTTGCAGGAAGAGCAACAATTAGGAGGAACTTGAAACCAAAACCAAAATCAGTTATCAATACACCAGTAAAAACCACTACTCACAACTAGCACAGATACCAGGTTGGAAGGTATAGTAAAACAGTCTATAACTTGAATGGATGAGCATTCATTAGAGACTTCAACCTGAGAGTATTTGGCTGTGTTTTCTCACCATCAACGCTGTGTCTCTAGGCCTCTGTCAGGTCCCTTAGCTACTGTCCTCAAATGCTCCCCAACTCGTCTCCATACACCTTCTTCCCCTTCTCTCAACTTCCAGGGAGCTCAGAGGAAAAGGTCTGAGTCAGCAGCAATCAGCCTTGTTTCTTCCTTTTTCCAAATGCCTAGAACATTCTGCCAGCAGCCTCTAATAATAAGGCCTTGCCTTTGACTAACTGTTCAATGTTAAAAGTCTTTCTGTCACACTGAAGTTTTCATTTGGTAACTACTTTTCCTAATCCTGGAGTTTTGCAAGGAAATTGCACCAAAATCTCATCTGCTAGAAATTCCAACCTGCTATGAACATCAGGCACCAGTCACACGTGCCAGTCTAAACCCTTACATTGTGCACCTTCCCATCAGTAATGATCCCCAATCTGTCCACCACCTGCACATACAGATGCTTCGCAAACCATCTGCAGGGCTGCTGCCTATGGTTTCTGGCAAGGTATTAAACTTGGCAGAGGGCATATGGTACAACTGGGCAGGTTTGGGAATGTGAAATTCAGCATGCATGAACGAGGCTTCCAGGCACACTACTGCGACAGACTATGAAGGTGGTATTGATGCTTGCCTCAGAAGGACCCCTAAAGGCAATACAAACATACTGCTGAGCTAGCCATCCCTCAGCAGCTGCCTATTTGCTTGCAAAACTGAGAGCTCTTCTGGAATTTGTGAGCAAAAACTGAATATTTTTTTTTAAAGAATGAATTATTTTATGACTAGGTTTCATAGCACAAAAAAGGATCTGTGAAGCAAAAAATGTCAATGTTAAAATAAATATGAAGTAACTATTCTGAAAAATTGATCAAGATGGATTCTTAAATCCATCTGCAGATTTGCGCAGCAGAAGTATTGAAATTAAAACAGAATAGCTAAAATTAATCTATGATATATACGTATTTTTCAGTATTTATAAAGCCTTACCATAGGTCTTCCACTGCAAAATAAAAATAAACAGCCTATAAAAACCTTTATTTTCAATGAAATAGTTATGAGTTTTCTTCATTTCAGTGTATAACATTTTGAACAACCATTGAAAAAGGATATGAATGTACCAAAATTTTAATAGCTATTTTTCTAAGAGGATTGAAGGGAGTTAAAATGTACAGGGCAGAGGTGGCACTGAATCGGAAGATTGCCTTCCCTTTATTCAATACTATAAAGGTCTGAAAAAGAGAAAGAAAAGACATTTTATAAGTGTGTATTCACTGTAGATACTTGTTTAAAAACTGTTCCAATTTGGTGACCAATCACCAAATTTATAATTTTTGAATAGTTAATACAGAAAAACCATGACTCATTTTTTAAAATAAAGCTTATTTGCAGTACTTACCTGATGTACTTGAAACCATACTTTTCAATCTGGAACATTCAATTAATTAATATTTTTTATACTACTTTTTCATTAAACAACCTCAGCATGGTAATATGATACATATACACGATGTGTTTCTTGCAAAAAAAGGTGCAGAAATTATTAACTAGAATTATAATTTTAGTTATGTTTTCCCATAGAAAACTCCCTCTTCCTGTTTGAAATACCATAGGCATGGAAATTTTACTTGTGGATGTTAATGATGTGTTAGTAAGAAAAATCCATATAGAAACTGATTTAATCAACTACCCATTTGTTCTTTTTTTTTTATTCTAGCCTGTTTCTTGGTCTTTATGCTAAGGACAGAGGGAAATAGCAGTAACACATATAGCCACAATTAGGCAGATCTCTGAGAACTGTGGGCATCTGAATACACCTGACTGGAGAAGAGCAAGAGATGCATCCCAGATGACCTCCCTGCACAACTGTGGTTTGCAGGTGTGAACCTTTCCCAGAACATACATACTTGTTAAATGTAAATTTTAACAACTAAGGAGCCTATCAAATTTAGAGAAACTTAAAGGCATGCAAGCCTTACTTCAGAAATTGTAGAATGTAGGCTGAAAGCTTGTCCATTTTTCTCAAATAAATCTGTGAGCCAAATACAAGTGGTATGAGAGCAAACCCTACAAACATTGCACTGCTTCCACTGTAAGCCATCATGGCTGCAACAGCATTAACCCTACAGCAGGGGAAATATGGGCTATCAAGTTTCTTTGTGGCACTATGATGCTCTTCAGCTGCAAGATTAATCAGAAAAGAATGAAAAACACTGCAGAAGGAAGACTTGGTAAGTCAGAAGAAAGGAAGGGATGATGGATGAGGGGAACGGATGGAAGGGAGGAAAGATGATTATAGCCTAAATTCAAACTGAATTAAAGGTATTGAAGAATCTGCCCAAAAAAGAGTCTGAAATTGCTTTTTTGTTTGTTTGTCAGTTGCATATTAAATAAATAAGCTATTATAAAGCCTCCTTGTTTTTTGTTACATTGCTAAAGAAGTAGGCTGTAAACTAGACTGTCAGTGGAAGTGTGGGAAAGGGTATGTTGATCTCTTCTGGTGTCCATGGCATCAAGTACCGCTTCAACACTGCAAGAAAGTGAACTACAAGGCTATTTCTGGGAAGGCTGGCAGACAGAAGAAATATGCCAAAGAGGTTCAAGAAGGATGATTCTTCAGCCTGATTAGATTTGGGAAGTTTAGTATGTATGGACCATGAAGTACAGATACAAATCTCTAGGAGCATCCAGGAGGTGGAGAGAAACACAGAGATGAGGGTTTCCACCAGTCTGTGACAGATACCAAGTACTGGAGGCAGAAGAGAAGCAGGGATTAAGCCCTGAGATGTCACAGCCCCAACTCACTTGCTGGCTTCCTCCCTCAGCTGTCTCTCTGTCATAGCTCTACACGACAGACCTTCCTACACAGACCCAACTCCTTACCAGTGAGGGACATTAATAGTGAGACTTTATATAGTCTTGAGTACAAACTCTAAGTGTGTAGGAATGGTGTAAGATCTGCGTTTGATTTCCCCACTTCTGCATGGAAATGGAAAAACAGTGTATGAAACTGAGGGCAGTGGGATAAAGCCTGAGGTAATATTTCCAAATTACACTTCCAGCTACAGATTACAGATAACATCAACCTTCAAAGTGTAACTGCAGATGACCTGACCTTAAATAGAGCTTTCATTTTAAATACTGAAGCAACCAAGCAGATGAATGATTTTTTGGCACAATGTTTTAAAACCTATGGGGAAGGTGAGTTTCCCCTTCCAGGTCTGTCCCCAGCCCTCAGGACTCACAGCTCAGAAGCCTCCAGCTCATGCTCTCAGCTTTTGTGGTTATGAGGTAGCTGACAAAATACATTAAAAATCACACTCCCTACTAACTTTGTATCTAAGACTACACCACCTACGTTCAGTCAACCTACATTTTTAAAAAAAATCCTAGAACACAAGCATACGAAACATACATCTCTTTTCTAACATGCCTTATGGAAAATAACAGCGTGCTGGCACAGCTCCAGTTTCAGTTGGAAGCTGCTGCTATTTTAGCTGTTCTACTTTCTGCTGCCCTGCATAAGCAGAACCAACAAGACAAATTTCCTACCTCAGTTTTAATTTTTCACTCAAAGCATCTTTGTGACTGGAGCCTTCAGAATGGCTTTGTTGGTCCTCTGACTTCCAGCTTTAAACACAAACTAAAAATGTATCTTATCTCCGAAGAAAAATTTTCATTTAAAAATACAGATAACAGCTGATATCCAATCCCTGTGTAAGCTTCCCTTCTGGTAAGCCTGCTATAGCTCACTCCAGTCTCAACCCAGATGCAAGCCAATGTGTAGGCAGTGTGGATGAACATGAAATATTGTACCCAAAGCTGTTAGGACAAAGTAGACACACACTGAGAAAAGCTAAATAAATTCTAACCAAATTGTAAGATTAATGTTTGTATATGGAGGATTATGTATGTATACTTTTCAGGGCTTAGGTTTTATAAAGTGCTTTAATAATTTTATAGAGGCAGGAAACCTTCTCACACTCAAAATAATCAGATGCAAATAATAAATTCAAAGAAATCCCTAAAGAGAAGGCCCTGATTTGCTGCTTTTGCATCTGTAACTTGGATATCAGTTCTGTATTTTCTGTCATATTTGATGTAAACCCAGAAACTGCATTCTTAGCAGTGCAAAGAAGGAGGAAGAGTATTTTGAGAAGAGGCTAAGAGGGATGAGTCCACACTGAACAAAGATGCAGTCTCTGAGAATCTCTTGGGACAAAGAGTTCCCCAAACCTTATTTCTCCTCTCCTCCCTCACAGTTAGTTTTAAAGCTTATTCCGGAGGACTACATTTAGCAGGCTGACTGCTACTCCATTTCCACTTTCTATAGCTAAATAAACACCATCTAAAACCTCATAGAACCTTCTGAAAGGCAAGAGTTGACATATTGTTGAGCGGGGTCCTTAGCTTCTTTGGAAAAGCCCCAGGGGCAGCCAGAACAAGAGACTCATTAGCATATTGAAAGCTGACATTTCATGGTTTTCTGGCTATCTTTTGAAACCATGTTTTCCAGCAGAACCTTTTTGCTTTGTTAGAACTTTTCACTTGAAAATTCTTTCACTTGCAACTATAAAAAATATCTAAAATTACTAGTGTATTCACCTTTTCTGTTGTAATGAAGTTGAGTAAATCAATTTTACAGAATCTTTTTGTTTCTGCAACCCACAACAGGTCTGGGAGTCCCAGAAGCTAGTGACTTGATCAGATTAGGGACTGATATTACCAGGTGCCAGGACAAAAGAAGGCACCTTTTCTGACAGACATAATTTAACACTCTTCTGGCAAGAGGCAGGGCATGAAGCAGCAATCAACAATGCTGTATCTATGTTATAGGAGGAAGAAAGTGAAGCAAGACCCATTTAGTTCCATCTAGTCTTTCCCTCCTCTTTTATGTCGCAGCCTATGTTCAAGAGAAAATAGCCAGCTGAAAGTATGAAACCAAGTGGACCAGATTTTGATGCATGCCTGGAGGTCAGGATCTTAGGGGGTTCCAGTTGATCCCTTCTCCGTAGGCAGTGATGTGAACCTCCTTGATCCTTTGTGATGGCAGCCTGAGCATGAACAGGTGGTCACTATTATACTGGGAACACAAAGAGTTGCACTTACACAGTAATGGAATGCAAAACGTGGGCAAAGTCCAAGTTAACTTTTACTCAATTTAGGGTAAAAAAAAAAAAAAAAAAGAGCATTGGAAGCATTTAGGATGCCTAACTTCACAGTTCTAAAGACCAGCAGCATTTCATTGTGATAAAATCGAAAGAATATAAGAACAGATATTGTATTATACTAATATTATAATAATTGCATTTCAAGGGTACAGTTGCTGCTGGCATTCAGGCTGAGTGTAAATCAATAATACTAGCAGGTGTGTAAGTTCGCTATAATGGGCTGTTTTGTTCTCAAATGGCTGTTGCCAATTCTTTTCTTTCCCTTAACTTCTGGTTAATATGGGGCATGAATATGTCCTCTTTGGTAGTAGGTTTTGAAGAGAAGCACTGTTACACAACCATAAAACTAGAACACCTATCTCTTTTTGTTTCTCTTAACAGGTTTTCTGTTTTTAACTTTTAATCTCAGGACTACCTTACCCACAATTAAGGCTCTCGCACAAGCTTGACACATATATTTCTTCCTCACTTAGTCTGTATTAAACTATATCAACTCATGGCATGCACAAACCTATTGCTTACAATAAAGTCTCAAAGATGAAATGTAAAACCCTCTAGCTGATGTTTCAACATTCAGTTCATGCAAAAATACAATGAACTTGTTCAATTTTGCTATAAAAATCAGAAAAAACCCTCAGTAAGTGGGAGGCAGTACTTGCATATGAGGCAAATGATGGATGATTACACTCATGACCCAAATTTGGAATAAAAAGATACACCTAAAATTCTTGTAGAGGTTTTCTGAATAAACGCTGTGACCATGTTCATTAATATCATTCGATCAGTACTGTAGGTAACCATTTCTATTCCTTATTTGAAAGTTTATAAGCCAAATTTATACAGTTTCTGTCAATAAATCAGATGCAGTTTATGCAGTGATCTTAATAGAGGTCTGAAGCAACAGTGGCATCTGCTACTCCATAGACTTGTCCTAACCTTTTCTTGCAAATAATATTTTCCTTCATTCCAGTGTTTTTCATTAGATCCATATAATTTCAGATCGATGTTTCCACAGGCAGAAATATAAAATCTCTAACCATCATGCAGCAGTTAGACTGTTACACTGGGAAAGGGTATGCTGATTGACTTCTTGGCTTCACAAGGTGGAATTCAGGGAGGGATAAACAGAAAGCTTAAATGTTAAATGGTACAGAGGTAAATGCATTGAGCATTGAGTCTTTCATGCCTTCCTAGAGATGTTCATTTTTGCATCAAGCTGTCCTCAAATTATTTCTCCTTCTGAGACTTCCAGGAGCATCAATTTCTACTAATACTCTCAAAAGACAAGTGAAACAAGATAAAAATATTTCCAGAATTCACATACAGCTAGATAAGAAAATCTAGGAATTAGGTATTTTAAAGTCAAATTACTGATGTAAAAATTGAAACAGATGTTGAATTTCTGTTAGGAGAGTCTATTTTTCTCCTACTAGGAAATAAAAATGGAGTGTGCGATAATTTTTTGTCTTGTCTTTGACTGAGAGGGCTGTTTCTATTTCTGTCCTGTAGAAGAATAAAGCACATGCATAAAGATGATGCGTGGACTTCAGCACAAAGAAGAGAATTCCAGTGGGTACGTGACTTGCCTGTAGAAGTAATTTAGCGTGCAAATAAAAAGATTCTTCCTTTCAAATAGCACAGAAACTTGGTTGAATATGTTCAGCTGTTCGCTCCATTTCTTGCAACTCTATCATCAGATCTGGGTGATGTAATAAGTTTTTAGCTCCAACTGTGAAGGGACTGAAAGGGTCTTCCATTTCTAAGGGCTCTAGAAACATACCTGTAGGTCATACCTATCATGTATCTGTTTTCACTGTAAGACACACAACACAGACTGTTTTGACTATGAAGGTCCAGGATGAGCTGTGGGCAGGTAGGCATATAATTACATTTGATTTTTGCATCATAAACAGACACAATTAGTACAGAACTCTACAAGGCCTGCTTTTATGAAAATGCATATTTTATCTTTGTAAAAGTAGAACTGTGATTTAAAGATAAATCTTCATACGCTGTGAATGGCAGATAAAGGCTCTTTCAGAGGCATCAAATAGTAAGATAAAAACATTGTTCTTTCCATAGTATTTTCTCTCTTGTCAAAATAGGACTCATAAGTCATATTAAATTTAGCAAGCTAAGACACTTAGAACACAGCACTTGTGAAAATCAAACTAACTCCTGTATTTGTATTTATAGAGTATTCATAATCACAGTACCTAATAATTAAAGTATCAACCAAGCTATCTATCACTATAAACCGTGAACCTTTTCTGCTGCATATGGGCTGTGTAACAGAATCGTCCTGAAAGGATTCCAGGGCTGTTAAAAGGCCAGTTCCATCAGAAACTTTAAAATCAGTTTTACACCCTCTTTATATTTTCTGCTTATCCATGTGTTTCTCTATTGACTCCATAAATTTCCTAAGTATTTGCTATCAAAGCAGATTTCTTGGAACAAAATGTGTTATGCATTGGTTCATGCTGTCAGTTTTAAATGTGAAGAAGCTTAGAGAAAGCGTGGTGTGTTGTGTACTCAGCTTTAATATATATTCACGTTTTTAAAGTTTGCAAAGTATGTCATGTATTATGTATACACATATTTGTATATGTATTATATATTGCTTATAATCAAAGACAACATACTATGTTTCAGCTTTGATATAAATGTTCCTTTGACAAAAATTCAGTTATATCAAAGGAATAACTTTTGATGTAAATTAAAAGAAAAAGATGGAAGGTTCATAACCATTCAGGATGATGGATTCTGCCCTGTACCAGTGAGCACTTTGCTAATGATTGAGAGAGAAGTGAATATAAGCCTAGATTTTCACACTACTTGTTTATACCTTCCTACATCCATTGTACAACCATATTATACAATCAGTCACAATGCTACATTTATTGCCAATTTTATTAACTTAATTCTAAAAAGAATATTACTGCAAAGTTTCTTCTTTTATAAAGCAGAAGGACCAGTGTGCCAAGGGCACATGAGAGTTAATGTGTTCTAGAAACATACATTAGCCAAATCAACTTTTTATAACTAGAAGATATTAAATATTTACTAACTTTCTTGAAGGCAGAATGCATTCACTGGCATCAAACATTTTCAGCTCTTCTTGTACACCTAATCCTGTTAGCAATGCTCAACTGTTTCCACATTATTGAATGACATTTTCCTACATGGCTGCAAATTAACAGACTGAAGTAACAAGCTATATGACCCACTCCACAAAAATGAAATTAACACAGTAAAGCACTTCAAACACTGAGCAGGATTGATATTAGACTCACTTTTTTATTGATGTAATACGGGTCCATGTCTTCCAAGGGCTCAGACACCATTCCTGGAGGAATATCACCGTATATAAACGGAAGTGTTTTTCCTGCCTCCAAATCACTGTTTGGCTTTGGCCCATTTTCATCATCATTGTCTTTACGATCTTGTTTAGAATTTTTAGCTTTTTCTGCAGCAATGCGTTGTTCAATAGCTGCAAGAGACTCTCTAGTGAAGTAATGGAAGCTGTCTGGTCCTGGTGGTACAAGCACTGACTGCTCCATCTTTTCATCCTGCACATTTTAATTACCATTTATTCTTCTGCATAGGAAAATACTAAAAGAAAGCAGAAAATAAAATTAAAACAAATTTTTTTAAATTGCCAAGGAAGATAGATATAGCATTTATTCTTAAACGCTTTTGTTTATACTATGTTAGAATGTTCAAATACACAATATCGAAAATTATGTAAAGAAAGACAAAATAAGCAGTTTAGTTGGCGATTTTACCTTTGTAAGAGGCACTTGCGTGGTTCTTATGCTAGTTATATAAACTGCAATAATTTCTCAACTCTAGGACTACAATGGTCTTTTACTCCAAATAAGCAACAACGTGATACTTAAGAAAAATCATACATTCTTTCCTCATAACTCCAATTATCTTAAAATCACCTTGCAGTCCTCTGGAGTCAATCAGGATTATATTGGTAACCATAAATAACACAGTTCATCAGAGCTAATGCAGAAATTTCCATGGAGCTCGGCAGAGTATCAGAAAACAAGCACTGTATAATCAGAATTTCTATTAAACAAATAAAAATCAACTCTGCATATTATGAAGTAGTAAAGTAGTGGTTCCAAATAAATTGTAGTACAGGTAGTTATTCTAGATAACAAGAACAATTGCCTGTTTTTATTTCAGTTTAACTGTTGCTATATATCTGGTTCTTTATTCAATAGTTGTAACTAGATAATTCTGAAAGTATTCTAATATACATATTTAGCTGTATATTGCAATTGAGAAAAATCTGATGTGGGTTTTCCTGTGAAAAGGAAAAAACGGAAGACTGGAAGATTAGCAATATGAAAATGCAGAGATGAAAACAAAGAAAAAGAAAAAAGTGGGTGGGTGGAAGAACAGAATACTGGGAAAGGAACAGGACAGGAAGCAAAAACAGATAGGGTTAAACTTTCTATTAAGGAAAATTCAATAAGGAGAAAAAGAAATTAGATGAGAAATAAAGGGAGAAGAAAGGAAAACATAGCTGGGAAATGAAAAAGAAGGTAATTAAAATATATTAAGTAATAAACCCCAAATCCTCTAGATCATTAATACCAGGGTAAGCACAATTGTCTTAATCACACATATGTAGTATTGAGTAGTGGAATATAGTGGGTAAAAAAAAGAAAGAAGGGTTGAGGTGCTTATAGGCTCTATAACCCAAATTTTCTTGATTTCCCAGAAAAATTTAAAAAACTTATTTCACTTGCATGTATAGAATCATCACCCTCAATAAGAGGAATAAATTCTAAAGAATTGAGGTGTCAGATTTCTCACTGTAAAAAAAATTAAAGGGAGCTAATCTCCCACTGAAACACAAAGTATTTATGTCGAGTGTAGACTCATGCCAAAAGCCATTTTCTAAAGCTTACCCTTCTTCCTCATCCTGACAGGAGTCAGAATCATCCTATTCTTTCTCCATTAGGGGGGGAAAAGCGATATAAAAAAGCATACCTCAACCAATATGGATTTAAAATACTCTCTTCCACATCGAGAGCATCCTTCAGACATCCCCCAGCCCCCCATTTCAAGGTTCTGTTTACTTCTGGGAATTGACTCTTCAGTCTCTTAGCTACTGAACAGTTATAAACTCACTGTTTTTACACTCTGAAATTACTTCTTAATGTTCAGTCACACCTTGTGGATATTGGGAAAGAAGGCGAAAAAACTACCAGCCACACCAGTGGCCTTGCTGATCCCCAGACTGATTCCCCATAAGTGACACTGTAATTTGGGAAACAGATCTCACAGTAAGCCACTAATCAAATATTGTGATGTAGGTGGGTATTACTTGCTCTGTGGGCTTCAGGGAGATACAGAGACTCAAGACAGGCAGTCAGGCTCTCTTCTCTGCTCAGCTTATTTGGCAATTGGCAAAGGAAGGGATGAAGGCCTCCTCTCACTCTCCCTCAAATGAGGCCACACAGCTATGTCTGCCTTTCCCTCTCCTCCTCCTTGTGAGACCCAGGAAGTTGGTTTTCCCTTCTGTCATTTTTCCTTTGAAAATTCCCTTCATTGTCTGAAAACCCCACTGTGCACAGCACTCGGTGTTCCCTGCCATGGTGGCTGACGAGGGCACAGCAGGCCCAGAGAGGCCTGGTGCAGCGGGAGGGAGGTGCTGGTCAGTAGCAAGGGCAACCTCGTGTTTTGAAGAGGAAGGAAATGGACAGCCAGCCAGCAACCACCACAGATGAGCTCTGCAACCCTACGGTGCTCTGTCAGGATCACCTTTTAGTTCAGCCGAGTGACCCCATGAAGAACACGGAGGTCAGCCTGCAGCATCTGCCTGCAGGTGCACAGAACAAGCTACTTCCTAGCCTCTAAATTATATTGCAGAAATATTTGATTCAGCTCCTATGTTTACATACCGAGCTTAAAACCAGCAAATGTTGTAGGTTTTTCTAACAATACCTGTATTTTTTCTGTAGAAAAGAACTTTACATTATTTTTCTATAATTAATCCTAGAATGTTCTCAGGTCTGTCAAATGTACATGAAGCGAGCCAGACAGACACCTTTAGATGTATCTAAATATAAGTAGGCTGTGCTTAACAAATGTTTCAGGAGACTTTGTGAGGATTAAATACTTTTTATCCTCCATTTAGCAGATTAGGGGATGATATCCCAGATACATTTTCCTTTTCTTCATGAATTTCCAGGATCATAAGTCTCCTATAAATTTAAAAGCCAATATTAAATACATACAGAATTCACTAGTCTTAATCCCAAACCACTTTCATCTGTCATTTCACAGTAGTTAATGGAAAGTTTATTTCCTTTATTATAGTTGATGAATTTATTCTCACTTATCTGTGCAGGGGACGGAGAACAATTGATACTAGGCCAGTTAATCAACTGATCTCCTTCTGATATCTACCAAGTGATTTATTAAATATTGAATAACTACAGATTGCTGAAATGATCCAAACGGACCTTTTTGTTTTTCTTTTTAACATAACACTAGTAATTCAACAGAGGAAAGAATATAAGAATACACAAAATATAGATTTCTTACTAAGTTGTTTCCTGCTCTCCTCCTGAGGTGAATGAGATTTTTTTCCTTCTTCATCTCCGATTGTGTTTGAGTGATTTTCTTATGAGCAACATATCAATAGGAAAAACATTTCAAATTTTGAAAAGTAAGGTACTCAGAACATTTAAGATTAGAATTATTGTGTTTCTTCTGACATCTCCTGGGCAAAATGTATTCATATACACCTTGTGGTATACATTGTTGTGAGCCAGATAATTCTAGAGCATGCTCAATATACTCTGTGTGCATGGACCATCTGTAAACCACAAGCAGAAAAAGTCTGAAGTTATTCAGCTGCATCTGTGTAATTTTACAATGCACAGTTGATCTGCCCACACATCTTAAGTCTGAAGCATCCAGAACTACACTGGATTAACTATGCACACACTGACTACGTAGGCAATATATATGCAACTGGTTCAGCACTTTCCTGATAGGTGTGATCTACTATACACCTTGCATAGTTGTAGATCTACACATACCTTGAGAACAACTCAAATTGCCATATATTCACAGTTTCTGCAAATTTCTAGTCTTCAAATATCACCTAAATAAATCTTCCACGCAAAATAAGAGACATGTTAGCAAATAGATGGAGAGATGATGCCCTGTCAAAGAATGATTCCAAACCAGTTGCACAATAGTCTTTGAAGAAGCCAATTAGATCACAGAATCACAGAATTCTAGGGTTGGAATGGACCTCGAAGGATCATCTAGTCCAACCCCCCTGCCAGAGCAGGGTCACCTAGAGTACATCACACAGGAACGCATCCAGGCAGGTTTTGAATGTCTCCAGCGAAGGAGACTCCACAACCTCTCTGGGCAGCCTGTTCCAGTGCTCCGTCACTCGCACAGTGAAAAAGTTTTTCCTGATATTCACATGGAACCTCCTATGCTCCAGTTTGCATCCATTGCCCCTTGTCCTATCATTGGTCGTCACTGTAAAAAGCTTGGCTCCATCATCCTGACACTCACCCTTTACATATTTGTAAACATGGATGAGGTCACCCCTCAGACTCCTTTTCTCCAAGCTAAAGAGACCCAGCTTCCTCAGCCTTTCCTCATAAGGGAGATGTTCCACTCCCTTCATCATCTTAGTGGCTCTGCGCTGGACTCTCTCAAGCAGTTCCATGTCCTTCTTGAACTGTGGGGCCCAGAACTGGACACTAGATGATATATAACTCTCTGAAAAAAGAGACAAGTTTGAACAAGAAGATTATTTCCTAACCTGATAAGCACCTGGTTTGCTGTTAGGTTTCATGTCCTTCATGTCTTCAAAATACATAGTGAGAAGACTTTCTGAAGAGTTTGGTCCAGAGGACCTTAGCATACATGTAGAACTACAGTACTGCAAATACCTAATCTTTAGCAAGCTAATTTCTCTATATTATCCATACACTTAATTCTAAAACTGCAACACATTTCGATATTTGATCTTCTGTGACAGCACCCATAAATTAAAATTTAGCTTTTGTTTGCCACAGAATATACTGCTTGTTGAGATGTTGAAATTACATTGGATCCTATGTACTAGAAATGTAGGAATTTGATGGTAACAGACCAGTTCCAACAATGCTTGTGGTACAACAGGTCTGGTTCAGTTTTATACTTCCACCTACATAAATACCTGTATAAGGCCTTCCATGATCACCTCTATAACTGAATACTGAAATCAAATCTGATCTCTAAAAAACAATCTTTTTCCTCCCTCTTCCTCCATCCTTCAGGTGCCAAGATTCTTAGCAACAAAACTTCTAATATTAGCCAGCATTTCATTTTACTCAATTAGCATAACAATATGACTAACTTAATAAAGCTATAGCTTCTCAAATTTACCATATAGCAACGTGTCATGTGACGTGCTTTCTAGAACATACTACACAGATGTTCAGTTTCTTCTATGGTTAACACTGCGGGTGCTGAGTGATGTGAACATGTTTCTGTTGTACAGACACGGTGAATAGACAAGATTTTCCTAGTAACTTTTGGCTTAATCTTTGGGGTTTAGTCTCAGTCAGGTAAGCTGTCTCTCTCACAAGGCTTTTCTCAAAGTGGCCAAAGAGAACTTCTTGCTTTTACTGCTCCCAACTCCTGCATCAGGATACCACCTGGTCATTCCCATCAGCTCATCTAAACCCATCCACTAATTTGCTGTTTAGTTATCACCCCACTCACTAGAATTTTCTTGGTGAGGTTCCATTTACAACCATGCCAACTGTAATCCTGTGATTACATCTCAACTGTCTTACTGGAGCAGTGCCAAGACTAAGATTAAAGGTCCAATTTACTTTGTGCTTGCACTGTTACCCTGTGGAACAGCCTAGAAGCTGGCTATGGGGTAACCCAGCTGGCAAGTCCACAGAAAAAATTGCTAAAAATGAGTTAAATCTAGATGACATTAAAAGGTTTGTTGACTTCCTGTGTACATGGGTCACAGGCATATCTACTCGCCCCACACACCCATATCTGCCCTTGCATTATTCCACACAGCTGATGCTAGGCAAAGGTAAAGTTCTATGTTCGTTGTCAGAATATGCATAGGGATTTACAAGATGCCTGAATTCAGATTGATAGTCTTGGTGAGCACTAGTGTCCACCTAGAGTTTCATATGGATACTTCATAGCTTGTAAGAGCATTCTGTATAGACATAGACCATATTAGCCCAGAAAGCATGACTTAAAACATAGTATTTGCAATTATAAGGCTTTAGGCATAATGAGAAGGAAGTATCTCAGAATGATAATCTGTAATACATAATTCCAAATTACCACAGTTGGATTTAAACAACCCATCTGAACCAGACTTTATGTATTAAAGAATCCTCAGTAATGTCTCAAGATTTATTTCAGTGTTTTTTAAATTCTCATTTATTTCCCCCAGTATTTAGCTTGTTTTAAGATCTAAAAATATCCTACATGATATTCATGGTAATTTCAATTGCATAAAGGGGAAAAAATCTTGAAAATTCCTGGAAGCAATTAAATAGTTTTTGCTATTGAATGGTTAACTAGAAGCAGCAGGAACAGCATCTGCTGCCACACCCTTTGAGTAATGCCTTACTGTAAAAAGCTTCAGATTTGCAAAGAAAGGCAGAGCCTGGGAATTAGTATTTCTGCAGAAGCAGTGGTTTGAAAGCCACTGAAAGAAGACTGTTAGCCACATTGACTTTAATTTAAAAGTAAATATTTCACCCTTTTTTTCTTTTGAGGTGCTGGTGAGTTTCCAGTAATTTAATATTTTATATTCTAACCCTACAGTAAATGTCCAGGATGTGAATTTGATTTTTGAAAATATAGGAATGTAAAGAAAAAAATAATAATAATCCTGTCAAAAGCTAGAAGCGATAAAATTATAGACTATGAAATCTAGTGGTATTGGGATTTGGGAGTTTTTTGGTTTTTTTTATTCCTATCATTAGTCAAGAAGAAAAATTAGAGAAATGTGCTTCTTTAAAATAAATAAGAATATACTATGTGCAGAGACTTTAAATGTTTAGCAGCCCAGAACATTTAAAAATCAATGAACTTGATGCCAGTAGGTGTACTGGGAAAACAGACAAAATGTACATTGCAGATCACAACAAAATTAAAAAATAGCAGAAGCAAGGGAACAGAAATTTCTGAAATATAGCTATATACCTAAAAAACAGCATTAATGATAACAAATTTTGCAGCAACACACTCAGTCATTCCAATTTTGAGGCACTTCTGGTACTTTGCTGAAAACCAGATCATCTACCTAAAAGGAAGTGACATTTACTTTATCAAATCAACTTTATCAAAAAAACACATACTGTGTTATGTGGTCAAAAATATAATTGTAGCACACATATTTTGCAAAGAAACCATTCCCAAATATCGGTACAGAAATTTAAAAAGAGGCTTGATATTTGCAGTTGCTATGAATATAATTCAGTACACATTAAATGTGCAGTTACAATATATTGATGGAGCTAATGGAGTAACAAAATGTTTAATAATTTTAAAGGTTTCTATCTTGCATTCTGTCTTGAATGGAAACAGATTACAAGGTCTGTATCATGTGAATCTGTTCGTGTGGATCCACTTGTAAGATGAGAATTCAAATTGGAGATGCAGCATGGTATAGTGAAGACCACAGCAAATAATTGCAGATCTGACTAACGGCAAATCACATCTCTTTCAACCTCAGCATTTCAGATAGGGAAATAAAAGTTTAAGCATTTTAACTTTTTTGTGATTGGTGATTAAAATCCTTTCAGCTATTCTTCTCATTCAAAAACACACATTTGTCTTTTTAATGACTGAAAGTACTCTGTGATTTGAACTGCTATTGCTGTTATAAATTGTCATTTTTAATGTTGTAATAGAGGTTAAACTGTTTTGGAATACTCTTTCTAAATAGCAATTTTTAGTTTACAGTAGTGAGTTATAATGTCTTTATATTTTTGCATTTTGGCATTGGGTGTCCAGAGCAATATCTTAAATAGTTTGAAGATAAATGGTAAGATTAGCCTTTGCTGTCCCATAACTCTTTACTCCACTAACAGCGGACCCAGTGTCAAAGCTAATTCTAAGCCCTACTAGATGAAAGACACTCAAACTCCCAGTCAGGTATTGATACAGCCAGAGAGACATTCCTCAGCACCTCACTCTTCTCGTCTGATCAACGCATCTGAAGACAGAGCACCATTTCCATCCAGACTCTGAGGGCTGAATAGTGTTTCTGCAGGTGTCATAAACAGAACCTAGATGCATTTGTATAAACAAGCTTACAGTGAGAGGTCGAAGTAGGAAACTTCATTTTATAAAATGGTTTGCCAACGCACTTGAGAGAGGGCACAACAACAGAAATTAGTGCACTACATAAAGATAAGAATACCCAGTTACGAAAAGCAAGTCTTTAGTATGTGAATCATGAACATTGTCGGAGAAGAGATCAATGCAATCTGGAGGTCATGGCTCTAAGGAATCAAAGGACATTTAAGCCTGAGGGAAACATGCACAATTAAGAAGCTTGGAAATGATCATGTTACATTGATTATGAGGCAGGGACAAATTGGAGACTTAATATTCACAAGCAGAAGTGACATCAAACAAATCTTAATTTGTATTTGAGGAAAAAGCCTGTGAAAAGTATAGATACAGAAGAACTTCCAGGGCTCAGCAATTTTGAGTAGGAGCTGGTTCGTTACACCTGTTTATCCAGTTTTCAATATTTATTACTCTTAAAATTACTGTTTTTTCTCTATATTGTAATATTGTATCAGGGTGCATATTTGTAATGTAACAGAAGAACTTTTGATACTATTGAAGCTGTTCCCAAAACATGCTATTGACTTTATTCATGTAGGTAAGTTTTATCACCTAATTGATATATTTGATTTATATCTTGAAGAATTCTGATTTGTGCTAGGTAAAATTCAACTCAAACTCTTTTGTCTTACCTTAAAGAACAGGTGCATTAACCTGAAGGAATACTTCTCTTTAGTTTTTTTTACATACTGAAATTTTACCAGCTGACTTTCATATGTGCTACAAAGATGCAGTTTCTTTTTTCTGAACATATTTTGATATTTCAGTGCTGTAGGACTAATGCATAAAAAAGAAATATGAGAGATATTTGTATTAGGAAATTAATAAAAGTACTATTGCAAATCAAGTAAATATACATATATCATCCATGTCACCTTCAGCCTTACTAGGCAGCTGGACTTGCTGGAAGTGAAGGGCTATGTGGGGAGTGTCTTGGGCTCAATAGGATCAGGGCTGTTCTTTCAGGTGTGTGGTTGTGAAATTAGGCTTTCTGCTTGTGAAATTAGGCTTTCTGCTTGGCTTGGTGATTAGGGTGTTCTTTGGTGAACTACAGTTGACCACAGAAGCTTTGAGCAAGCCAGGAAGTGAGAGGTGAACGTATCAAAAATATTCCAAAACAAAACCCCAAAAGGTCAAGATCAAAACTGTTAACAATGTAAAAGACAGTTAAAGACAGATGAGAGTATAGAGCAAGAGGCATTTTTTCAGTGAGAACACAATGGTCTGATACATACAGATGGCCAAAGCATAAGACTGTGAATAGTTACCTTACACAGCCTGTCCCCTTAGTGATTATGTCCCCCAAGAAGAAATGAACTCAGTGAAAATGTGCGATATATTACAGTTATCAAATCTTAAGATGGCTCTTTTGAAATATGAACACATAGATTTATCAGCAGCAATATGGAATTTAAAGATTTTGTTTCATTTTAGTAGCTATTTTTGTCAGGCTACATCTGTACTATATTTGACAGTGTGCAGCCAAAACTGTATTCTGTGACAAGCTGCTCCTGAGGCAATGTGAACCTGTCAATATTGCCTTTTATAGGAAGCCCTTCTGGATTTGGGAGGCAGGTTGCTTGCAAATCTCCAAGTTTGCAGCAGCAGATATCTGAGCTTCTCTAGGAACATGTCTCTCTTGAGTTTTGTTCCTGTGCCCTGAGCAACTGACAGCCAAGATCTGTTCACACTGCAGGTAAATGGATTTACACCCCTTTGAAGACTACTTTTTCAGAATAGCATCAGAGCTGTTCAAACCACATGGGCCCTGCTGAAAGCAGGCAGAATGGATGGCTGCAGCTATTTTGGTCTCCAAGCTCCCTTCAGAAACATCCTATCTATCCCATATGCAGTCCAATCGACCCAAGTTTTAATTATTTCAGACTTCCTTCCACTGCCATTGATGGTTAAAGTGTTTTCAATTCCTAGGTGAAGTGATTCATCCCAGTCTATGAGTGCTTAATGCAGCAGCTTGACACATGGAAGCCCAGCAACCAAGCCTAAGGGCTGCTGAGGTTAGTGGTGTCTGTGCACTAGCAGTCATGATAAATCCAACTCTTACTTGTGTCATACATCCTTGTCTAAGTTTTGGAGCCAGACTATGTCTAAACTTTACTGTAGTTTTTCCCCTCCTCATATGTATCTAAGATACAGTCTCTCTTAGCCATCCACAAGGTTATTACTGTCAAACAGCCTGTTTTGCATCACGCTTACAAAGAAATGCAAAAATTTCTTTGGCCTTATTAAACAAAACCTGCCCATATCCAGGGTGATTTTCTGACTAGTTGCTTAGGCGATATTATCTTGCTGTAGAAATTCTCAGAAAACAGATGACTTTTTTCCTCTCTTTGCAGGTCTTTGTAGCCTTTCTTCACTACCTCAAATTCAATTTTTTAGACTCTGTTGTTCAAATTTTTAAATTTACGTCAACATTGAACTTTCAAAGAAGATTCCCAGCTACATTTAGGAGACACAAATATCTGCAAAGGTCCCTCATTATCTTCCTCTTAACCTCTTCTTTTTCAAGACACCTTCCAAAGCTCTTCTGTGGTTAGGCTGCTCATCTACGAAAACTACTCCTTCACCTTAAAGGTCTTCTTTCTCTCTATGCCATCTGAACATTTTTCCTTATACTTAGATTGTATACTGGCTGGAGCAGTGGTTCCCTTTCTCTCCATGTTTGAATAACACATGCAGATTGGGGTCCTGGATTATATATATGAACACCTGCCTATTATAGGCATACAAAAGCATCCATATGTATGTAAGGCAACAGGTAATGTTGGACACAAACTAAAATAGAATAATTTGCAAGTAAGAATCTGGAATTGAAGAGGTGTTAAAGTTCAAAATTGTGTACTTCAGAGAGGTAATATGAAGGAATGCTTTCAGAACTAGAACCCAACAGAGACAAAAAGCAGGAGGATTTTAGGAACAAAGTTCCTGAAACTTCCAGAAGTAAAAATATGCCCTACGACATTGCAATATGGTATTTTAACTGAAATAACACATCAACAGCTAAAAAAATAAATCAATCAATCTTTGTTTTAATCCCCCCAAAGTAGTTAATAATTACTGCTACAGGAAAGCCACCTGAATTAGAAACATTACGCAGAGAAAAACAGACCTCTAAAGAGATAGGAAAATTGCTTATTGTGTGGACTTCAGAAATTGTGATTAACATTATTCTACCTACAGCCATTATTTGGCCATCTTCAGAATCTCTTCTCACATGAAAGAGCGCAAATGTCTTATAGTTCATTTCTGGAATTTATCTTAACAGACAGCTAAAGGCATAAGCCATTCTTTTCCAAAGTGCTAAGCAATCAAGAATTCACACAAAAGTCAATATGAAATTCCTTTCACTCTGTTTTGAGGCATTGTATTTTTTGCCTAAGCACCTAAATACAGATTTAAATACATAGGATTAGACATATCTTATGAAATTTCACCCTTATATCATAGTCAATCATAATTTAATCACAAGAGAAAAAGAAACTACTGCCAAAACCAACCAGTTTCCTACATTTCAGAATCCTATAAAGCATATAACCCTGAGAAATCAATGAGGTACCCATAGAAATATTATGCACAAAGAGGTCCAAGAAAAAGGGATAGAAAATTTGGAATAAAACAGTTATTACTATTTGTTAAGTAATACTTAATTTACTGAAGACAGATCTATTTTGGAACAGAGATATAGCTTTTAAAACTAAAAGTGAATGTTTTCTACTCCCCTGCATTTTTAAAAATATTAATTGATTCATATTTCCCCATCTTTTTTTTTTTCCCTCCAAGAAACTCAACACTAGCTATCATCTAGGAATTAGGCATGCAGACATAAGAGAGGGGTACTGTATCAACTACTTTGCTTTCTCTTGTTAGCATGTCTCGCAATTTATCATTCTCTAATTTGTGCAGTATGTATTTTTGTTTCTCCCAGCAGAGCCATTAAATATTATTTAGTGCTGGTTCAGGATTAATCTGAACTTAGACTTCACAGATATCTAGAAACCTGTCTTGAGGGGAAAGCAGAGGGCAAGTCCGAGGTCAGTGTCCACAAGTGACAGACTCACAGCTAGCCTGTGCAGCAGCTAGGCAGCCTGTAACCTAGAGTCAAAACTACCAGATGTACTGTCTGTAAGATATGAGAATTTCTTTTACCAGGCTGAATCCCTAAAACTCCCCTAAACTGTAAGAATCCTTGGGATTGGCATTACATATATCAATTATCAACTAAAAAAATCCTAATCTTAATGAAGATAGATTTTAGGAGGTCTATTGTATACCCTATATAATTTATGATATACTTTTCTTTAAGTCTGTTGTACCTCAGATATCTACTTCTTTTTGTAGACTCACAGAAAAATTGGTTTGGAAACACTGATCAGAAGCCACCTAGTTCACCTCCCTGCTCAAGGCAAGATTGCTATATCTACTTCCCAACTGATGTTTCGTCTAATCTCTTCCTACAGACCCCCAAAATAAATTTCACAGATTACTCTGACGCTCTTGCATCTTTTCACTATCCTCTCTATTAGAAAGTTCCTCCCAGTATCTCATTTGGATAAGCCCATTTCTTCAGTCTTGACTTTCTGTCCAACCCATTATGGATTAAGGAAG
Organism: Aegotheles bennettii; assembly: GCA_013398125.1. Lineage (NCBI taxonomy): Eukaryota > Metazoa > Chordata > Aves > Caprimulgiformes > Aegothelidae > Aegotheles > Aegotheles bennettii. The sequence goes on from VZRW01014119.1 coordinate 34,207, forward strand.
AGAATTCATTTTCAGTATTCAGCTTCTAATGATCTGCCAGTCTCTTTCCCTCTGTTATCATCTGTAGACCCACCCCAGGAACCCTGCAAAGCTACTGAGTCCTGCTGAGACATTCCTAGGAAAAGCAGCTATCATCTGCCTCAGAAATCTCTCAGTCCTTACTCTGTCTTGGCAAATAATTTCAACAACAATTTGAAATAAAATGGTTAGACACTTTAAATCATTAAAGAAAATGAAAGATCTCACTCTGAAGGAAACACCATTAAAGAGTAAGTAGAAAATGGAGTCCAGGGAGGGACAAGAGGATGAAAGCACTGCAGGCAAATACATCTGGAACACAGTCAAGTCATTGGCTTAAAATGCACTTAAATAACCAAACATCTGAAAGCTTCCTTCAGATACATTACTTCAGTTAAAAAGTACGTTAGTTGCTGCTTAGTTTTGTCATCTTTAACCAATACCACTATTAAATAAAGCCTATTTGAGTCACATAAGGCTCTACATTTATTCTGACATTTTTCTTTCTGACCTTGACAGGATTTGGAGTTTTCCTTGGTTTTGTTTTGTTTTACTAGGAATATGATCTTCAGTGTTTCAAATTGTATTATGAGGTAATTTTAAAAAGTCAGTGCTGGAAGAAAATGAGATAATCTGTTTAAGTATAGGAGAAAGATGAAAAAGATTGATCTGCATGTTTACAAGGCACTGAAATGAATTACCAAGACAGAAGGCATGAGATAAGGTAAAGCTTGAAAGCACAAACTGAGCTGGATGTTTCTGAGGCCAAAAATAGAGAGGTTATGTCCATTTTTCTAAGACTTGTGAAAAAAAAAAAAAGAGGAAATGAATAAAAGAAAGATGGAAATACTTGAAAATAGAGCACTGGAAAGATGGTCAGAGATGCACTGGATATTGCTGAGACAGAAAGCAATGGAAATTTGCGTTCAGAAAAAGCAACGTAATGAGAATTTCCTAGCACAAAGATGAAGGAGAGAGTGAGTTTCTGGGGCTGATAAGTGCAAATAATAAATAGCATGGTGGCTGACTCAGAAATGTGTTTTTTTCAAATGATATTTAATATGGCAGGGAAGGGTGCTACCCAGAATTTTGGTAATAAGTGGAAAATAAAATAAATTACTTTTGTCAGAGCTAAATAGCCCATTAGAAGAGTGTGAAAGGGGGCCTAGAACCACACATACTGGTGGAAATGGAAGAGACAGAAATGACGACACAATAATCAGTAAAAGACAGGAAGCCTGAAAACACTAAACACCCATGTATTCAGCAATCACAGTGATTGTTTAAATAAATATTAGTAACGTTGAATAAAAAGAAAACACTATGTTTTACAGAAATTGGACTAACCCCACTATGGAAAGGGCAATGATTTCCAAGTCTACATTTGTCATTTAACTAACTACTTCACCCATACCAAAATTTCAGTTGTTTCCACCCAACTTTTATATGTTTTCACGGATAGGAATCTACAAAGACTAAACCTACAACTAGAAACAATGAAGTAACATGTGCCAGAACTACTGAGCTTTGAGAAAAACATTTGGAGAACTTGCATGATACTCCCCATATCCCTATAATATTACGTTCTGTCAGAAATATCAGTTGCAGCTTTTAATGTTAAAATTCACTCAAATGTTCAGGGTTTTTTTTTTTCCATTTTAGAATATTTCAGCTTTATTTTTTTTCTCTGAGGAATTTAATCTCTTAAGTGCTCTAAAACATTATGCTAATGGTATTCTTTATCTAGTATGTCTTAATGATGGCATAACATTGTTTTTCTCAGTTTACAAGTGTGAATATATATTGTTCAGTTTTTCATTTGGCCTTCTGCTGTATTTGTTTTGGCATCAACAGAAAGTTTACAGGTCAAATACAGGTCCCTTGTGTAATCCCACTGCCTCTCTATATATGTATGTATCAGCTGTCTTCAATGGAGAGAAAGAAAGTAGAATACATTCCTGTTGTTGGAAAAGAATCAACAAATCTCTTCATGATGTTTAGCCCAAAAGACCCAACATGTTTTCCCACAGGTGAGTTGCTACTGGAGTTCAGAAAGCTAATAAAATTAAAGAAAAGACATTCCTCCAGAAGAGTATCAGAGTTCTAAAAGAGTTCCCAGAGGAGGGCCACAAAGCTGATCAGAGAGCTGGAGCATGTCTCCTATGAAGACAGGGTGAGAGAGTTGGGGTTGTTCAGCCTGGAGAACAGAAGGCTCCGGGGAGACCTTAGAGCAGCCTTCCAGTACCTGAGGGGGCTCCGGGAAAACTGGAGAGGGACTTTTGACAAGGGCATGGAGTGATAGGACAAGGGGAAATGGTTTCAAACTGCAAAACGGCAGATTTAGATTAGATATTGGGAAGAAATTCTTTCCTGTGAGGGTGGTGAGACACTGGCACAGGTTGCCCAGAGAAGCTGTGACTGCTCCCTCCCCTGGCAGTGTTCAAGACCAGGTTGGATGGGACTTTGAGCAACCTGGTCTGGTGGAAGGTGTCCCTGCCCATGGCAGGGGGGTGGAACTAGGTGATCTTTAAGGTCCCTTCCAACCCAAACCATTCTGTGATTCTATGATAAACAAACAAACCAATTAGAACAAGCTTTCTGCTCCTTTTCAAAAGCAATTTTCAAAGAAGTACCTACTTCTTCTGAATATTGCCAGAATATTTCCAAATAAGAGCAGTAAATCCTTCACACTTCTTTAATATAATTTCTTCAATTTAAGGTAGTAAAAAATGATAGAGAAGGATCAGTAAAGACAAAATCCAATGCTAAGCTTTGTGGTTTTGTCTCCTAAACATATCTGCTTCCATCATTAATATACAAAACTTACAGTAGAATTCACATGCTGGAAGAATGTGGTGTGATATGGATAGTAGCAACAATGCCATCCTTAAAAGTCCAGAACCAGCGGTTCTTTGAAGTGCTTGGCATTGGGATAGTATATTGAAGAGAAGAGTCATATTCATAGACATTCTGAAGGTATTTTAGTTCAAGGACACCATCATTTTAAGAATAAAATAATATCTCATTTATTTAAGCTTCCAAACTATCTCACTTGTTGAGATTTACAACTTCTGACACTTCCAGCAAGTTTAGGTGATAATATGGCAATTTCAATGTTGATTTCAGTGATGAATAATAAACTACCATAGCCCAAATATAAAGTATTTAAACAGTTGATAGGATATGATTCCATTATATAAATTCATCTATATAATTTTCCTGTAAGTCATTATAATAAAACTTTTAAAATTATTTGTTCCTGGTGCAAGATACTATGGAAATTGCTGTTGTTCCCCTAGAATTTCACTGATTATACTATGTCTTATCCAAAAAAGCCTTGACATCCCTTGAGGCAGGCTAAAGCCTTTACTTCCCCCCCTCTCCCATATTTGATACTTGCTTTAAAATAATGAAACCTTTCTGTGACTACCTGGCAAACTGAGGATAATCAGTTTAAGGCTGTGTGTCTCTAACTTGTGCTCCTGTGTCCAAGTGCTTCAGCAAATACTCAAGATCATGCAAACCAGGCTCAACAGAATAAACTAACAGGGTGTCAGTTGTAATAGCAATCATCCTGTTACTGCCTCACATTAGATTCTCAGAGTTATATTTAGCACAGACTTTTTTTCTTTGTACTTTATATTAACATATTAGCCAGGCCTGAAAAACAAAAGAAAAGTAGGTGCACTTCAAGAATGCAACACTAACATCAGCCAATATAGCTCAGGAGTTTGACACCATAACCACAAAATAAGCATTTCTGGAATAAGTACAATTGAACAGGTTTTCAACAGGAATAGAAAACACCAATCCATTTTCAAATACTACAGAATGGGCAACCACTTTTTCAAAATAGGGATGAAGGGCAGGCGGGTTGAACAGACAGACCAATCCCAGGTAAACTAGCTCAGTGTGGGTCTTTTAAGCACATACCTCAGACAAGCAGCAGAGAAGAAATCCATTTTAGAAAAGAGCTTTATGTCGACCTGGCAAATTTCTTGAGCTGTTTGAAAAAGCAAGATGGTTCAGACTGTGAACCAAGTTATATCTGCAGCATTACAGCCAGTCCTGACCAGTACGTAAATGAAAGTAAGAGCTTCTAGCATTGTACCTGATAAGAAAGACTAAGAGCAGAGGGATATATAGAGAGAGAAAAAAGAGGAGCGAGCCCTTTCTTCCTTTGGTAAACCTCAAACATTGAAGTATTTAGCCTTAAAAAGCAGAGCTTCTCTATAGGAAAGAAAACGGAAATCCTACAGTGCTAGGTTTTTCACTACACCATTGCTTGCTTTAGCCCTTAATGTTTTCCATGTGACAAAACAACATAACCTCTGTTGATGTCTAAACAGTTCAGGGGAAAATTCTTTAATAAGTTAAATGCATCCCTTCCCAACAAACTGGCAAACACCCAAAAATACAAGGCCAGTGAAATCTGTCTTGTAACAAAATGCTGTGCTGCCAAAAACACCTGACTGCAGCTTTTGAAACATTTTTATAAATACCAAAATCAGACTCTCTCTTCAATTACATACTGAAGAATAACTACAAGGCAAACATTCATAAATTGTAAAAAAAGAAGGGGGGGGGGAACCCATGCAGACAGGGCACAAATGAACTAAGGTTTAGGATTCAACATCCTGCTGGCTTACCTGATAAAACATGAATTTCAAATGCATTGTGAGGAAAACAAAAATAAAAAGCCCAAGAGATAGTGATGGTAAAATGCTTCAAATGCTTCCAAATAAACTTGCTCAGATTCCCAGTTCCAAAAGATCACCAAGTATGTATTTAAAGTGCTGCATTCTCATTGGAAAAAAAAAAAAAAAGACCTCTGCAGTATCCTCTCTGCTTCATTCTCGGCTTCCCGTTCGGAGGGCTCACTCTGTGGTACCTAACAGGAATCAGCAAATAGCAGGCAAAAA
>VZRW01014119.1:39180-96468 GCA_013398125.1 Aegotheles bennettii
GGGAGAAGGATGAAGAGAGACAGAGAGGAAGGTGAAGAAAGGAAAAAAAAGGGGGAGAAAAAAGATAACAAGCCATCACCTTGAAGGACAGCCCCATCTACCGGCAAAAGAAATGAACCGGCTGTAAAAGACTGCTTTGCTTTTTAAAAGATTGTCTGACATAAATGGGTCTGAAAATCTACAGCCCTGTTTTCCTTCAGCAAGGAACAAAGGGCAGGGGTTGCGCTGAGAAATGGATTACTTTATCCAGTGTTAAATGAGTAAAAGTTTTAATTAAATTTTCATTTCTTTACTGTTAATTATTTGTCTCGGAAATGTGGGAAGGAAATAGTTTGGGTAAGGGTGGTCTGTTATGAAAGGACCAGAAACCTTTCCAGGTCAGTCCCTGGCATGTCACAACTAGATGCTCCCTGTCCTCTGTCTCATTTTACACCTCCCCACTGAGCTGTGGTGGTAGGTGCAACATCTTCAGTCATGGGTGCAACCACAAAAGAAAATAACCAAAGGTTCCTGTGCCAGAATCATATGATGTGTGCATCTATTACAGACTGCATTGCCAATCAAGCAGCCTGGGACACGACTGCCACGTCAGATCTATACATTCCCCTGTATTCAGATGACAGCTGTGCAGCCAAATCTGAAACCTCGACAAAAAACGCTCCTTTTTAAAATTCAGACTGCTAACTAACAGTAACTGCTAACTCAACAAACTCCAGCTGCATTGGATCAGCCTCAGTTTGAGCTAAATCAGACAGCATTATGTATCTTGCATTTTGCTTTCTCGACAAAAAAAGAAAAAAAAAGGTGGAACTGGGCTGGCCATCAGCAGGCCCTTTTGAATCCCCAGTTTCAGACATGCTGGAGGGGGTGGGTGCAATATGGCAGGAAAGGAAGCATGCAGTGACAAGGAAAATGAGAGGTGCACAGAAGAAAGGCCTAAAATAATACTGCATTTCTTTCATTGTGTAATAATTCTGTCATGTAAAGATATAAGAAAATAAACCTAAATTAATACCTGTATGCAATAAGGCTGTCATCCATGATATAACATGTATTTCACATGTTAACCTGTGATTCAGTGACCCCAGGTAGCTCTAATGAATTTGATTCCCTGGAGTAAATTCCAGTACTGCTCTGATAAGTTCTTTTTAAATATTTTTACATCATGAGGTTCTGACTGCTTAAATTTTTCTTGAATCCAAGCTATGTGAAGCTGAATTTCTCCACCTCCCAGAGGTGGCCTGACATGCTTGACCCTTCACAAAAAGCACATGGAATGTATCCATTTAATAGCGAATTTTCAAGCATTCATCAATACAGAATGTCATGAACAATTATTCTAACAATAAAATCTAATCTCATACATTTAAAAATATTTTCTCTGCAAATATTATAGTGATTAAAAGAAGATAGCAAGCAACCCTATGATGCTAAATATTTAGTTAAAACACACCATAAAATATACAAATACTAATACTCGAATGCTGACATACAAAGGGCAAGACCAAGCTGGATACAACCATACAACCTGTCTCCTTTGAATGTGCCTAAGCACTGATTTAGGAAGGCTTCACATGCTTTCAACGTTTCACTGCTACCGTCATCACCAGTTTTGAATTTAGCTTTTCTGCTGACACTGCTGGTAAGCTGCTAAATAGCTCGGGTATGTCCCCACTACCTAAATGCAGTTCAATACAAATTGGGTTTGTTTAGCCTCAAGAAAAGGAGGCTTAGGGGAGACCTCATCACCATATTCCAGTACTTGAAGGGCAGCTACAAAGAAGATAGAGCCTCTCTTTTTACACAATCAGTGTCACACAGAAAAAACAAAGGGTATGGGTACGAGTTACTCCTGGGGAGGTCTGATTGGACACTAGAGGAAAATTTTTCACAATCTCTCCAGGGAAGTGGTGGCTTCCCCAACTTTGGACACTTTTAAGATTCAGCTAGACAGGGGGCTGGGCCATCTTGTCTAGACTGTGATTTTGCCATGATGACCAGATGATCCTTGAGGTCCCTTCCAAGGTGGTATTCTATGATTCAAGTCTATGACCTTGAGGTAGAAAGATCTAGAAACCATTGTCTTATTATTATCAGCTGGCAACATGCTCATCAACTGCTTGATTCTTATTTGGGTATAATTGTAAAAGCTGAGTTATCTTTTTTCCATATATTTGCAAAGTTCTTCGGGGTCATGAAGAGCATTTGAAGGTGACAAATTACTGTGCAGTGCTAGTAACACCCCTGAGTCAGAACTACCCCTAAAAATTTTAAATACTAAACAGATGTTCAGATACTATTGCTGATGCCAATTCATCATTCCCAGAAATCTTTCTGTTCATGGAAGATGTTTCTGGAAATGACAAATTGCCTGGTGTTTATAAATACAGATTTATCACTAGGTTAGAAGGCAGAATATTTACTCCTCAGCTTGAATTTTTAATGAGTTCCTCCAGTCTTTGCTACAGTCTGGGCATGTTTAACATCTTACAGGCATAACACCTTTAAAATGTTGCATTTTGAAGTGAAATAAACACCACAAAAGAAAACAATAAACTAGGAATCTGGATAGCTTAAACAATGAATACCAGGTAGTAAAAACCTTTGATACACCTCCTGTGCCTACAGTTTTAGTCCTGAACATAACCCTCAATGCAGAAAATTTCCCCCCAGCTTAAACGTAATCTTAATTTGTTATGAATTCATACAGTTTTCAATAGTCCTAAAATGTCCTTCTTTAAGCATCAGTAGAGGTTCAGCATAGGATGCTTAATATTACCACTGACTTCAAGAAATCTTCAAGTATCATTAACAAAATACTGAAAGCTTTTTTTAAAGCAGCATTTCTGATGGCTCAGATTTCACCAGTCACACTGGTATAACCAGGTGTTCAAATTCAGCTCCACCAACTTCCACTGTCAGGAAAATTGATAGGCTTATCTTAACGTGCGCCTTCGGTGGCTCCTTGAACCAGACTGTCATCTGACATTGGGTTTGAAAGAGATGACTTTATGAACACTTTTTTGAACAACTTCTTTTCAACTGCTAAAGAGCTAAAGCCATTAATTCTTGTATTTTTAATATTTTAAATTTATACATTACACCACAGCTGCAGAAAACAAAAAAGGTTTGGATTTCTCTATCACAGCTGCTTCAAAACTCTAAGACAAATGGAAAGTTAGTAAATAAAACTAGGTCTCCCTTCCCTCTCCCCCCAAACAATCCAAACTTCCTTTCTTACTGTGTCTATAAACAAATAGGACGCTGCTAATAGGTAGTAAAATAATTTTCAAAACCAAGCAAGTCTAGGATACTCCTTGCATTTACTTTGGAAATTTTGGACCACTTCTTCCTGCAGGTATGGTGACAACTTCTCCCATCCTGAGTACCCAAGAAGCAATCATCTTAATGGGCATGGGCTGAAGCAACCATTCAATAGGCCCAAAGGAGAGCACCTCCATTCCCTGCACAGCAGGGACACAGTTGCCAGGCAAACTTCTATTGCAGCCTCGAGCTTGCAATCTTGCAGATTTCAGGTTCTGCAGACCTGGCAAATGCAGATTAATGGAGATTTGTGGTTCACTTGCCCTCATACAAATTTTGACCAGTCCTACTCTTGGCTCTGCCTCAGGAATACTGTGCAAATGTTTAAGAGCACTGGTGCCAAACAGCCCAGTAAGTTTTTGGCTCAAGGGCCACAAACCACCCACTATTAGTGATCACTAGGCACTGGGAGATTCTGGTTTTCTGTAGCACATGAAAAGATTCACCTGGAAGTACTTCTCTGGAGATGCTTTGAAGCACAGTTCCCTTTCTGAAAGGGACATATAATGAACTCCAGCTGAAGAAAAAGAGAATGTAATTCTTTTAGTCACTAGCCTATTTCAGCATTTGTGTTGCAAACATTATAGTTCTGCATAATCCAGAGAAACCTTTAAAATTCACCTTAGAAGCTTAGATGATCAGCTATGGCATTAATTCATAAAAGCAATAATGTAGAAGAGTGTGTTCTACATACACAATAAATAGAGTGTTAAGAGCAAGATATATATATATATTTAATGACAGTGTCTAAGGTACATTTTATTTATCAAAACATTAAGAAATCTCCCTTGATTCTTTACAATATCTCTTTCTAGTGTTCTAGGACTGAATTCTGTGAATTGCAGTGGGTGTGAAAAAAGGTAACGGAGTAATTTATCTACTGTATAAAGAATGAGTCATCCAAGATCCCCCATGGACAAGCAGGTGAACATGATAATCCAGGTGGCTTTTTCTCTTTCTAAACTTGTGGACCAATTGTATCAATTGTCGCAGAAGATCTATACAAGCACTTAAGGATGGAGACCGAGGACCTGGAAAAATGACATGGACCGTAGCAACACAGAATTGCATCCAACCAGTTTCAATGAAAAGGGAGGAAAGCCTCTGAATAAAAAGAATAATAACTTTTTGCGCAAGAAAAAGAGCACATCTGCCAGCTTCTAAACAGGTACCTTCAGAATAGCCCTCTTCTACAGCAATAGATTTTTGTCACATTTGGAATGTTTTTGTGTACTGTATCCAAACAAAAGTTGGCAGTTCTGGACAATGGAAGATCAGCATTTGTGAACTCAAACTGGAAAGCTTGTGAATTAGACTATTGCAGTCTCACATGTAGATGTTACATGAGAAACTACACAGATGTTTGTAGTCTTTCTTTTTCAATTTAGGACTAACTTCGCATGTGATTGTCATCACAGTATGTATCTCAACTACTCAGTAAAAATGGGCAGCTAAAATCTGAGATACAAATATCTTTATAGAAACTCAGTCTAATGTGTACTCCTATACTTTGCTTACAAAAACTGGTCTCACACCACTATTTATGCTAAACGCATTACTCAAAAAAAATTGAATTCACACAATTTCATATTGTTTCCATGTTCCTCAGTTTTAGAGACATTTCCATGGCTGTGAAGAGAACACAGAAACTCCCTTGTAGGACAGAAAACTCTAGTACTGTGAGGAAGAGAGAAGATAAAAATTTGCCAGAAACTCATGCTGCATATTGTGATGTGAGGGAATATACAAAATATTGAAAGCAAGCTACTGATGTAGCCATGGATTGGACAATTCCAGTAAACCACAGGAAAATACCAGGAGGAGGCACTGACCACTAATGGTCCATATCCTGCATTGTTGTGGGTTCAAAACATACCTTACAGCTCAGATTCAATTTCTCAGACCCAAAGTGATATACCAGGATACAGGATATATAAATACACATGGAAAATACTGTTTTCTAACACTTCATATCCTACTGAAGCATCTGCAGCTTGTTATGCTGAGTAGTACTCTGTGTGACCTGCTACGAACCATGATGCAAAAAATAAGAATAACACATCAAGGAAACTACGATACATTTAAAGACAATAAGTCTTTTTTTTTCCCTTCTAATTGAATAGACAGGTTATTAATACTCCTTAAGCCTGTAAGAAAATACCTCAAGCACCCACACTTGAAATGGGATGGAACACTGTGTACTCATCTATAATAGCATAACTATTTTAGAACACTTCAGGCAGCAAGAAACAAAGAATCTGAAGTACATCACTATAATAATGCATGGTACCTAGCAGTCTTGTTCTAAGTTCCTATAACATGCTATTATTTTGAGAGTTTATTTGCAAGACACACTTCTGTATTTTGAAGTATAAAATGGTACCCATAAAATATTATACAATGTAATATACTGCATTGCAACAGAGGTGTTTTCAAGATACCAAAAATGAGTTATCTTTTCTTGAACCTAACTGCTTTCACAAAGTAATTAATAAAGGCACCAGACTGGTATTTGTACTAAATCACAGCATAGAACTACATGACTCTCATTAAAAAATCAATACATTTAAAAAAAAATAATTTAGTAATTGGTAAGGTAAGACCATGGATGAGACAAATGACTGCTTGGAGTTCATTTCCAGAAAAAGAGTTTTTAGACATGATAAGATACTGATAAAACAATTAACTTCACTTACAAACAAGTGCTGAAATTAAATTCTATCAGTTATTTCTAGAACAGTGTGAAGAACCACTAGCTTCTAGTGGGGGTTAAAAACACATTTAAAGGACTTCCACTCTTCCCATCAAAATTAGTTTTAATAATATATTAATACATAATGTTAAATTGATATTCCATCTCATTTTGATTTAAGAAAGGGACCTTGCACTTTCTTCTCAGTGTGCAGTCACCCATTAGACATGAAAATTCTGTAAATGCCATATTGTCACTAGACAATAATTTTGCAATTTTTATTTTCAGTTTTGGCACTCATCAACATAATTCAATACAAACATCACTATTTTGAAGTTAATATATTAAATGAAATCTTGGTAGTAAGCTGTTAAATATAACTAGTTGACACAATGCTGAGCAAAGTTTCTCTCAGGTATTTTTCCTATAAATTCCCCTATATTTTGGAAGTCACTACTGTATCTTAAGTGTGAATCATTTAATTTTTACACACTGCTGACTCCCATGAAGCCACAAGCCCATGAAGAAAGTTGCTGTCCAAGGTACTGCACACAAACATGAGTTTGCTAATTAATCTCTCAAATGCATTAAAAATATTTTCAAATGTATTACATAGCAATCGTCTCTATCAAGCAAGCTAGCCTTGTTTGAATTCTCTACATGATACTGCAGTATCAGTATCATGCTGTTACTTTCCAGGGCCTCTTCTGCTGCATTTCCGTATGATCAGATGTTCCAGCACCCAACAATACTCGGTATGTATAATTTGTTTAAAGACAAACCTGTTCTAAGTTTTCTTACAGACTTATTTTCAGCATGGTGTAAACACAAAAGTATTTCTTTGAATTCTACATGGTGCATGAAAAAGAGCTACCCTCTAATAGAAATCTAGCTAACACGTACTGTTCTGGCATTCTGCAGAGCAGTCACTAAATGTAATTTTATCTGCAGTATTCCCCTCACTTATTTCAGAAACATATAGATTCACACATTCATGCAGTATATAGCAAACAGAATCCTGGATTCAATTGCTACTTCAAAAAAAATAACCAAAGAGTGCAAGAAAATGAAATTATTTTTTTCATTTTCTTTTGTTTAATAAAGGGAGCACATTTGTAATTTGCAAGGCTGAAACAATGCAGCAGCCAGGAACTGCAGTAAACCTCTCAGAGCTAATAGCTCTATCCAATAATGCTTTCCCACACCATCTTCAAGCAAATGGATTTCATTCACTGCTTAATCAGTCAAATTAACAATAAACCCCACATGGTTAGAAAAGATGATTGTTAAACAATACAAATAAATAAATCATAAATTTGATAAGTCTCTTAAAGCTGAGATGCCCAGAACTACTACTCTGTTAATTAAATCATGCTGACAGAGCTGGTTTCACCTAGCAAATTCTGTCTGCAATTCACAGCATGGCTGGCAGCTAACTGCATAGAAAAATAGCACAGTAACCATTTGAATAATGCAAAAACACTTACCCAAGAAGACGTAGCAAAGATCAGGATCCCGCTTCCAGACCCCATGAAGTATGAAGCTGAGGGAGCAATCCAGGAGCTTGCTGGGGCCAGCAGTGTCTCTCCTACACTTGACCTAGACTGCCTTACATAATGAGGAATCAGTGCTGTCTCCTGTGTGGAGGAGCAAGCTGAATGTCATCACTGGCAGAAGCAGGGAGAACTGGCAGCAAGCAGGCTGGTAGTTAGCATGGAGATCACGAAGTCTGCTTTCCCTGAGTGTTCTGGGAGAAAACACAAGAACACCTCAGAAATGCTGGTGTCATTCCTCCCCTGGAACGAATGACCGGAAGGAGCGAGGGTGTTACAAATGTGAGGCAGACAGCAAGTGCTAAAGCTGCATCTGTACCTACTATCAAGGTAGCAGAGTTCCTGTCACAGAGTGTCTAGAGGACTGCGTAGCTACAGCTGATAGGAGAGCAACAGCAAGGCAAAGGGAAGAAGGAGAGACACGGGCTGCTGCTGCATACGTTTGTCTATACATTACTCATTGTGGTGAGTAGAAGAAAAGAAATGGTATGAGATAAAATGCTTGGAATTAATTTCCAAAGGGAAGTGCTATTGTCTTAAATAAATCCTACTGCATGCAAGTTAGTTTCTGGAAAAACAACCATTTGTTACCTGTTTTACCTGGTGTTACAGAGGTTAAAGTGCTTGTATAGAGATTCTGATGTTTTCAAGAAAATGATGGGTAAGATAAATTCCTCATCATGAAGACATTTACAGCAATTTCTGGTATTTCTTTGCTATTTTTTTGGAGTGAAGTTTTGGGGTATTTCTCAGTTTATTATTGTTTGGGTCATATCAGCACTTCCTCTGTGTAGGGCACAAGAGGAGAAATGAGTATTCAGGCTTAGCCAGCAGTTAGAAACCTACACAAGCTTGTTGTTTACGAAAACCAGCTTTCTATATTTCCATATTTTATTTGAATATTTTAATTGTAAGTAAAGATCCTTAAATACTGATAATGCATATGCAAATAATTATTGAATTAATATTTTGAGTGATATAGATTCTCCTTACAAAAGATGGCAAAGGTTTCACTAAGACAGGGCATCTTAAGTTTTCTAGTTATATTTGAGACAGCTTGATTAGGCATGATGAAGAGTAATTGCAACTGGACACGAATTCCTACTGTCACAGATCAGTATCGCTTGATAATGAATATAGTAACTGAGACACAAAGAAAGTATCATTTAAAATATTTGATGCTTATTTTATGAAAGTACCAATATATTTTATGGTCCTTCCCATTTAAATTAAATTAGTTTGGGTCAGTAAGTGAAATAATGGACATAATTTTCAATACAGCTCTGAAACTTGCCAAGTTAAAATACTGGGCTGCATTAAATACAAGAGGAAAGATAAACTCAGCATCAACGTTGCTGCCACATCAAAAGACAGGTCACTAAACTCACTGGAAGTTTGGAATATGGAACATTGGCTGGGTTTTACAGAAGTCAGCTTTGGTACAGGGACTATTAAACTTAGTTATGCCCTTAGCAGGGTAAACATGATTTGAGCTCTGATCTCAAATGGTAAAATCAAGGTGAAGGCAAAAGGGATAAAAAAAAATATCCTATTTTTGTTTACAAAATCTATTGAAAATATTATTTCTCTTTTCTAAATAAGCATACAATGACTTTCCTAACAAATTTGATGAGGTTAAAAACATATGCTTGCTTGTCACTGTTTTTTTAAAATCTTAGTTTTACTAGTCCCTTCTAGAATGATTTTCTTTTGCTTTCTTGAGAATAATAAAAAAAAAAAGATCATAAGCATTCGGTAGAAAAGGCAGATCACTAGTAACTCAGGATATACTAGCCTTAGGTCTATAGTATAATGTGGAAACCAAAAGAAATGCAAGGGAAATATCATTTGAGAATGATTTTTTTAGACAATTATTGCTGTATTTGAAATCAGTAACTTTTTATCCAATCAGAGCAATTTACATATGTCAGCAAATATTAAAAATATCCTGGTGCATTTATTCTTTCACAAATTGGTGTTGACTGTTAATGAGGAGTCTCTATTAAAACTTTATATCATTTATAAGTATCGACCTCCACTTTTGGTGCTTCACATGTTAAGTAAGAGTACTTGCTTACAAGAGAACTAGTTATTTACTGGACCATGGTTAAGCAACTGTTGAAATTCTCATGACCTGTACTGGGCTAGAAGGACATACAATGATAGTCTAATTAAGGTACAAAATGTTGATCATGGCACTCAAAAAAAGCAGCCAAACTACTCGTCTAAAGCCAGCTCAGATGCCTCCAAATCCATTGCACAGTAAATACATTACCAGGACAACCCACTTACAGATAACCAGAAGTTGACTGCATCAAGAAGAAAAATAAAGTTTATAGGTAAACTATAAGTAAACCAACCCAATATGCAGAGATAGAGTAGAAAATTCTACCTAAATGAACAGAATAGCGAACTTGACTGTCAGCATTGCAAAGGCAATATGGAATTTTCTTGATGTTACAGTTCTAGCAAACTTGTCTAAGTTCGATACAGCCGATTCCAACTTTGGGCAAAATGATGAACTAGGTATTCCTTCAAAGATTTTCCAGCCTTCTTTTCTATGATATTATCTATAAACTGTATGTCTGATTGCAAGAACAATGATGGTGTCATTGTACTCTTTTGTCATGTGGGTAAGTAAATACAAAGTAATAATTTATAAACATTGTTATTGTCATTCAGAATATACCTGCAAGCCACAGGCTTTTGTCTGGAGTGTAAAAACCATTTACTACTCTCAGGAATTAGCCAATTTGTTCTTCCATTGAGCCACAGAACTTTTTGGTTTACAATAGGTCTGATAAGCATTTTTACTCTAGATGAACTTGGCCTGACCTGCTGGCAAGACAAGACTATCTTAACACAAGTTGACACAGAAACTGCTGACATGCAGGGCTCTTAGTGAAAGACTGTTTCTGAGACAACTGCATTGAGAATGTCAGTAACAGAGTTTAACGCTTGACAGGGGTGAGAAAATAAGTCAAGTTTATATCACTCTGAACTACCAAATTAATTATTGTGATGCCCCAGCAGTTAGAAAGATTTCTGTCAAAGTGAATAAAGTAAATGCAGTTTTTTGAAAAAATCTTTTAAAATCTGTATTCTTTTGCAAATGTCTGTAAAACAAAGCTGTTGATTGGAAAAGGAAAATGGGCTAGACTACCCCTCACGTAATGGTGGAGATGAAAACACAAATGTTTGAGAGGTTAATGTGAAGAGTACAAAACAATCTAGGCTCTTTTGCTATGTCTGTCTTATGAAGATAATACTAGTGATGTTTTACAGAAGACTGCAAGCCTATGAAACAAGTTCTGGAATTTTTCTTTTATGGAAAATTTGGCAGTAGAAGTTAACAATACTTGTAAGTAAATTAACCTTACTGGCTGAGTTTATGTCCACGAGCTTCTTTCTCTTCCATGCCGAAATGAAGTAAGCAGTATCTTATAGACATTATTCCTGCCAACAACCTTGAGTAAACAGGGCAATTTTTTTTAGACACCTTGCTCTTAAGATGCGTTGCATATAAATAAATCATTACTTGAGGTTTGCTCATACTAAGATAGATTCCATTTGGGATCTGATGAAACATTAAAATGCTCTAGTATTACTGACTGGAGAGACGTCTACAATATCTTGAAGTGCTGGTTTTTGGTTTTTTCTGTCCTTCTCTGACCTTGCTTTCTTTCCTCAAAATAATTTCTCCCTTGTGTTCCTGAACAACTTTCACAAGTGATTCATGCTGAAATGCGTAAACAGTGGCCCAAAAAAACAATAAAAACCCCCAATAGGAAATGAAACCCCGTATTTAGAACTGATATAACATATTCTTATAAGTGTGGGGTGTTTTATTCCACATATGAGCCCTTTACCCAAGTCTCTCTGAAGAATTTGGCTATTTCTATGTACATGCTACTTCTGTTAGCAAAACCAATATGGCTCCATACCTCATAGCTCCATTTTGAAACAGGTAGCAAAAGCTTTTGATTTGTTTCTTTAAGTACTATCTACCAGCTCAAGACCTAAATTTACTCTACATGTATTTTTTATTATTCCATCCAGTCATATCACAATGAAAATTATTGGGCGCCTAGTCAAAGAGGAAGATTTTTCTCCTTTAGTTGAGTAGACTTCCTGGAGTGTCTGAAAGATGCCAATATTCAAATAGGCAGAAGTACAACTCTAAATATTCTTTTATTCTCAGTTGATACCTTACCAATCTTGCAAGTGAATTAAAGAGCATTTTATAAAGTAGTAATAATTCCAAACTTATTAAATTGTATGTTTCAGATGTAAGATGTGTCAATATTTTTGAGCCTCCTTCCCTTATTATTCTACAACATCAGTATTCTACATATTTACAAGAAGGTCCCTGATTTTCCTTCAAATGAACGGGTATTCTGGCAATGATAGGTGAACACTGGTTTCTCAAATTCAGTGCAAACTCCTCAGATAGGTATTACTAATTTTGTAATTTTGTACACACATGCAGTTTCTGATATTTAACATTATACATTATCCTAGAAAATAACTGAAAAATTACAACCCAAATAAGCATAAAAACTTTCTACAATTAAACTATGAACATTGAGTAGGTCAAGGTCACAGTAATCTTAATATTCATGGACTGTTCTTTGACTTGTCTTTGACGTCTTTTCCTCTTCAATAAAACTAGCTGCAATAGCTTTTTAATTCCTTTCCCAGATTTTTTTAAGATTTATAGGGCTGCCTATTGTACCTCTGAGAGTGCCTATAAACTGATTTCCCAAGACACTATTTTTGTACTTATAAAAAACCCATCTACTGTTTTGCATATTAATGCTAAAAGAGAAAGGCAAAAATAGGCAGAAAGAAGTTAAAATTAAAAAGCAGTTAATTAAGCATTCAACAAATATCCGTATTTATTTTGAGTAAATGCATGATCTTTATCAACTGAAAATAATCAGTACTGGCAGGCTTTTTTGTTGAATTTTCTTCTGTCAATTGATGTTGAATTTAGATTTTAACTTTTTTTTTTTTTCTGAAGAGCAAAAATATACACTTAGTTTTGGAGACTAAGTTGTTTAAGTTCTAAGTCATCCACAAAAACATTTATAGAAACTGTAGTAGTTGTACCTTTAACACCAAGACATGAGTTATTGACACCTAGGAACAACATCAGGCAAAACAGATTTATGGTCCAGCATAATAAATGTACCATTAGCTAAAAGCTAAAGTACCATTACTAAGGAATAATTTTAATCTCATTTTTTTGCTTCCTTTTTTCCCCCAAAGCCTCCTAAATAGCCCACAGCATGCATCATTTGTGATATTGATTCAATACGGTCACAGAACTGCTTAGCCCAAAATCTTGAAAGACCTACCGCAATGAACAAAGTCACAAGACTGGTCAACCCCACTAGCAACACATGTAGATACAATCAGTATTAGCTTTCAGCTAAAAGGCACGAATTAGTAATTTCAATTTCATTATGAATCCAAGTAGCTTATTTTTGTCTGTCTTTAGTTTACATGGGACCTGGACCTGTAAAATAAACTATATTTAGCCTTCATGAGGTTTTAAACACTTTTCAATTCCGTATCTATAAAAAGAAAAAATGTTTCTGTCTAGGAAAAAAAAATAACTCAGACTTGGTTCTTTATAGAAAAGGGATACTTCTTGTATTTTGTTTTGCCAGAAATTTTAGAAAAATGCTTAATAACTGCAGGATACCAAAGGTGTGGGTGACCTGTTAAATGCTTTCAAAAGATCTATTTGGTTCCCACTAAATAAAATGTTTCAGCTCCTGGATTCTGTTCCTCTTCTTTCCATCATTTGGATGCTTCCAGGAAATAACACAGATTCTCTTTCTTCCCAAGAGATTCCTAGTCACTTGGGCATAGCTTACAATAGCTCACAATTGCCTAAAATGAAGCCTGTGTCTCTGGCAACCTTTCAGTTCTCTAGCATCTGTAACTGTTTTCCATAG
Organism: Aegotheles bennettii; assembly: GCA_013398125.1. Classification (NCBI taxonomy): domain Eukaryota; kingdom Metazoa; phylum Chordata; class Aves; order Caprimulgiformes; family Aegothelidae; genus Aegotheles; species Aegotheles bennettii. The sequence goes on from VZRW01014119.1 coordinate 52,716, forward strand.
AGGACTTACTGAGCAGCAATCAAAGCTTTTCAGGCTATGTATTCCACATCCAAACTTTGGACTTGCACACTACAAGTACTCAAAGGCAAAAGACTGTACTAAGCCTTCACGCTATCCAGAGAATTAAATGCAGATGATGCATGGGTGTCTATGTCAAAGTGTGCTTCTGTCTTCAGCTCTCCTCCACAAAAGATAAAGACTAGTGAGAATGAGACAAGTCTTCCTGGTCAATACTTTGACCTAAACATGGAACCTGCATTCAGTGCTGAGAGACAGAGTGGTCCAACCTGCCAGATCTTCCAGATCTTCTTTGTAAGTTGAGTGTACTACCTTGCAGGGCAGGAGGATTCAGGGTGCTGTCAGTTATATTCTGCAGCTCCCAGATTCTGATTCCTTTGGCTGACTGGTATGCAGTGTATTATTTATTTATATAGCGGATGTATCCTTGCCAACACTCTTTGTATACTTAGGTTTGCATACACATTTCACTTACAGTTTAAGTGCTCCCATGCCTAATGTTGAGCTTAGAAGCACTGCATATAAGCCTTACAAAAGATTTGAACACTATCTCATCTGAAGAAAATTCAGTAACTTCTAGAATGCCTTTTTTTAAAAAAAATGTTTTACCTCTCAGAATAAGTATTTATTTGGCCACTATTAATTGATCTTTCATTTAAATAAACTCTCAACTAAGACAATTAACACAATAATTGTATAATTGGCAATAGTATTTTGAAGCTGCCAGGAAAGAGACATAAAACTCTCATTATTTAAGAGATACTTTTTTTTTGCTTATCTTGCTCATCTTTTTGATGCAGCTGTCTCTTTTTCATTCCCTTGTGTGAGAAAGCAAAACGAATGTCCTTGTAAGCCACTGTGGCTTACTGTCAGGCAGAGTAAAAAGAAAAACAACCATAAACTGACCAAAGCACTGCATAAAATGCCTTGTCTTTTAAAGATATCAGTTTTTTATGTTAATCTATTTTGGACTGATTCCACAGTGTAAAACAACAAGATTTCACAAAAATCTATTGCAGAAACTCCCCTTTCCTTAACCACTCCTCATGAGTCATTCTTCAAGAGTCAGCTATAGCTACACTCAAATCACTAAGTTTTTAGAGGTCAATGAGGGAAAATACTTTTCTCTTCCTATTTTTTTCAGGTCATCTCATATGAATTCAGCAAATTCTGTTCTTTATGGCACTTTAATGAAGCCAGATCCTTTACTTCAGCATATTTACTTCTTCTTCAACAGTTTTTCATTTTTATTGGAAGCTGTGGCAATGTGACCTTCAGAAAGACATATCTCTAATCTTCATTCTCCAATCACAGTGCAGTATCAGGATGCCTATCACAGTCCTGTCAGAGACCACGTTTGTCCCAGAAACAGGATCTCAATTTATGTCAACTCCGAGTCATTGTCTTGCAAAATGCAGATTTTGGTCTCCTTGTGTCTAAAGGTGGATCTGCAAAGGAAATCAAGCAATGCAAATCTATTTGTTCTTTTGCCTAAGAACAACTGGGTGAAGCTACTTGAAAGCTTGAAATCTGAATAGAGTCATTAGGGAAAGAGATTGAGCTCTCAGAAGAGGAGAGGATTCCTGTGGTACTCAAATAGAAACATTAATAGAACTTTCTGCCTATAACTACAGCTTTGCGGTCTCAAACCTTCCTCTGGGATTCACATTTTGATTCACTGGCTTCCTGGAAACAGTGGATTTTCCACTCAACTTTCCATACCCCCTCCTCCTTGAAGACTGAGAGAGCTGGGGATCAAGTAATTTTTTATTTTTTGCTTTTTAACATGGGACTTCTGTGAGGATACTAATTATATAATTGCTGCTTCCCTAACCTTAAGCCTAAACCGAGTTACTCTCATACTGATTGTAGGGTTATACCAATATTTTTCTTCTACAACCTCTGCCCACCTTTTGTCACTCTGAGTCTGCTAAAGTAGTCATGTCAGAATTGGAATAGTATGCTACAATCTGTCATTCCTGGGAGCTAAGCTTAAGCATTTTCAATAGAAATACAGAAATGAATGCTAATCCCTAATGACTTTACTCAGTGGCAGACACTTTCAGATAGGGAAGTGATTTTAGGCAAAAAAAATGGAAAATATAAGCAACATTCTCTCATGGAACTTTGGGCCTCATGGGCTAGAATGTTTGCTCTGAGTTTCATTCCACTAGATTTAGCTCAATTAGTCCTCTAGAGAAACTGCAATATTTTTTTTTGACTGAAGCCAGGAGATTAAATGATTGGATGGCAAGGAGCACAAGAGAAAGAAATGCTGCAAATGCCTCTATTGGCAAGTGGCTGCTAGGTGAAGTGTATCAAGACATTCTGTGCTGTGGAAGAGAGGAAGGGAAAAGCCCTTGAAAAACTTTCTCTGCTGACCCGAACTGTAGCCTCAAGCTCTAGAACCACTTTAAAGCTGAGTTCATGAGGAAGATGCAGTTGGTTCATTCCCACTAGTCCTTCGGACTACAGGTGTATTCCAAAAACTATCTAATCCTCAGTGGCTAATTTACACTGCCTCAAAGCAATTCAGAGAAAAAAGAATAAACAGAATACAGCTGACTAATTTATGCACAAGGGAGAAGTTGTTTAATGACCTCTAACTGGCATAATTTGATTATAAGAATCTTAAAGTAGAACTGTTCCTATTAGTCATAGGAAAATACTCTTTTATGATGAAGGGAAAAGAGGAATTGCCAAGTTACCAATTTCCAAGATGGATGCGAACATTTTAGATTTTATTTGCTCTGAATCTGAATTAAAGGCCCAGACATGTCCACTGCCTTTTATATTAGCTGTTCTAACACCTATTTACAATAAACTGCATTTTACAAGGTGAACTTATCTACTATCAATTGTTGGTTGTTAGGTAATATTATTCCATCCTCAGACATGCTGGGAAGTCCCAGTGTAATATCTTCTCCAGCAGCTGTGTGCTGCTTAACTTTCTCTTCAGTAAGTTCATAAACTGAGTTCTTTGAGCCTGGTTTAAATCTCATTGCCAGTCCCTCAAAACACTTTTGTGGCTCTCTCACAATCTGTTAGTAGAATTTCAAAATCTTTCTTGAACAAAAGCCAGAATAACCTAAAGAAACCTCATTAGTGCAACACTTCCCAACTCATACCATGCTCATGTCTCTGCTTCTACTCACTGCTCCCCATTCCAGTCACCACAGGATCACATTGGCCTTCTTTCTCACAGAATCACAGAATCACAGAATTCTAGGGTTGGAAGGGACCTCGAAGGATCATCTAGTCCAACCCCCCTGCCAGAGCAGGGTCACCTAGAGTACATCACACAGGAACGCATCCAGGCAGGTTTTGAATGTCTCCAGCGAAGGAGACTCCACAACCTCTCTGGGCAGCCTGTTCCAGTGCTCCATCACTCGCACAGTGAAAAAGTTCTACCTGATATTCACATGGAACCTCCTATGCTCCAGTTTGCATCCATTGCCCCTTGTCCTATCATTGGACGTCACTGCAAAAAGCTTGGCTCCATCATCCTGACCTTCACCCTTTACATATTTGTAAACATGGATGAGGTCACCCCTCAGACTCCTTTTCTCCAAGCTAAAGAGACCCAGCTTCCTCAGCCTTTCCTCATAAGGGAGATGTTCCACTCCCTTAATCATCTTAGTGGCTCTGCGCTGGACTCTCTCAAGCAGTTCCATGTCCTTCTTGAACTGTGGGGCCCAGAACTGGACACAATACTCCAGATGTGGCCTCACCAAGGCAGAATAGAGGGGGAGGAGAACCTCTCTCGACCTACTAACCACCCCCCTTCTAATGCACCCCAGGATGCCATTGGCCTTCTTGGCCACAAGGGCACATTGCTGGCTCATGGTCATCCTCCTGTCCACCAGGACCCCCAGGTCCCTTTCTCCTACACTGCTCTCCAGCAGGTCAGCCCCTAGCCTGTACTGGTGCATGGTGTTGTTCTTCCCCAGATGCAAAACTCTGCACTTGCTCTTGTTGAATCTTGTTGAATCTCAGACCACTTTGAGGTGGTTTTGGCTTTTAAATCTTTCACTCTTGTTTCTTATCCTATAATACAAAATCCCAAAATGTTGTACTTTCCATTTGCCTGTATTCAAATATAGTATTTTCAACTCAAATTTTCAAACCAGACTACTCACCTTGCCCTGAAATAGCAACCTTGTTAACCTTGTTCTTTTTTTATGTCATCTTCAATCTTCACTATCAATACCTGACAGTATTATTTGCATAACTGACAAAAATACTAATTACATCAAATAAAGAGCTTATCTTTGGAGGGTCCTTCCTAGAAATAATACCACTCAATTAGATCTCCCCATTAGTAATATTTTAAAATCTATAAGCCCAGGTGGTAGTCCACCTAATATAGTCTCTTCCAAATTACTTCCAAATCAAGTCAGTTTTTAATGAATGCATGTTATTTAGGTCCTTTAAAAAACTCCAACTATGCTTCTACATTTGTCTTTTTAAATAGATCTATGCTCTTGTAAAAAAAAAAAAAAAGGAATAATTTTAAAAGATTTATCTTTGTGCTGATTTCCATAATTACCACTCCAGTCTCAAAACTTTTTGTTGCTCAAGTCCAAAAATCTTCACTATTTTACTTGCAATTGACATCCATGTAACTAATCAATAGTTCTTCAAAATGTCATTTCTAGTGTTTATAATTTTGGAGTAAGATTGGCAGTCCTCCAGTGTTTTGAATGTCACATTTTGTGAGGCTTGCTGTTGTGCTAACAATATGAAATATTACTATTGTTCATGAAGCCTTCACCAATTAATCTTATTTATTTCAACTTTTTATATACAGTAACAAAATAGAGTCTGTGTCTGATGTGTTAAGAGACAGCATTCAAAATACCAAAGATAAAATGATATATTGTTTCTCCTCATTCATGCTAACGATGTGTTGCTTATCTTTCTTCTGCTATTCCAATAAAATGCAATTTACCCTTAGCAGTCACAAGGACTACCTTTAGTGCTGTGAATACTGAGTGTGTATTCACATGTTTTATCTTTGGACTACACTTAAAAGTCTCACAAAATACTTCGAAGCTCTTCAACCTTTTTTTTTTTTTTTACTTAATTTGAGCACATATCTTTATAGAGACAAACTTTTAAGGGTCACATCACTGCTTGTGCTGACAGCACAGTATAAAAGGTGGTCGGTCTTCTTTCCTAGATGGCGTCACACTACAAAGCACAGTTCCTCTAATGATTCAGAATGCATCAGTAATGCTTACCTTGATTCAAATGCTGATCTGTCTTGCTTTGCATACTCTATATTCAACAGGAACCTGAAGTCTTAGAGTAACCACTTTCTTTGGCTAGGAATAGCCACTATAATACATTAAGCTTATGGAATATTTCCAAGATTCCTTCAGCATGCTCCCAGGAATAGCTTCTTCTTCCGATTCCCAAATATCTTTGCAGTCTATCTGCCATAAATATATAACTATTAGACAAAGAGGATTCACACAATCTCTGGATGAATGGTGAATAACAGACAACGCAAGTTTTTGTGGCACTGAGAATTCATTGTTTATATAGGTTGGTATTTCTTGCCTGCAAAGACAAAGGAGCTCTGCATAGCTATTGAGTGCCAAGAGCTACTGCTCTTTACTTTTTATTGAACAGAAACAGACAACCTCCCAAAGGATCTTAAGCTTGTAATAATAACTAGAAAAATAATTACTAAAGATGGTTTTGATAATTTTCAACCAAAATCCTGTAAGCAAAGTGCAGAAAAAAAGACTAAATTTGTGAAAGAAAACAAAATAATGATCTTTAGAAAGATAATAAATTCTTTAGTCTAAAACATTATCAGGCCTATTGCAACACTTACCAGTGGGGAAAAATTGTATTTCCCAAATAAATCAATTTCTTTGAATAAAATGCAATATATAATACAGTAGAAAACATTGATATTTAAACCTTAGAGTTGCATTCATTTTGGTAAATTTTGGTAAATTAAAATTCCTGAGTTTATTATTTAAAAATACCATTGCATAAAACTATGTATGACTTTTTCAGTATGAACGTGGCTCAGTTTTCACCTGAGTTTTGAAGGTTTTGCTATTGGAAGTGTTAACTGTTTCTTGAGGTATTACTACTGTACACCTGTGTGAAGCTGCCTTCTGTTACTGCTGCATTTAGCTTTCTGGATCGCATTTGCAGGCTGAAGTCTGACACCATTGCAAGCATGATTTCTACATTATTTTTTTCTACAATTTGTCAGAAAATAACACAATGACTTTCAGTAATGAAAGTGAATGAAATTTGCTTATTTGCTTACATTAACAATTCTTTTAACCAGTACAGCAGGTCACCTACTATGTTGGGGAGCAGACATTCCAAACTGACCAAATCATTCCTTTTTTTGCAAGGCATTATTAAATAATAAGCTTTTGCAAAACACACACCACCTCCTCCCCTTCCCCCCCATATGACAGGTACTCACATCTAGATAGGTATTTCTCTGTTGCTCTATGCTTATGTGATGTTACAGTTCAGGGTTACAAAGTCTGATTTTCCTGCAGATGCTGTAGTATAGGAATATAAGAACTGAGGAAGCATTTCTGTGACCTTACCTCTTGGTGCTTCCTTGCCTGTACCCAAATGATTTGGAGATAGAACCTGTCTAAGCCATTTCCAGATAACACAGCATGGGAGATACGCTGGGAATGGGAACTCTTTTGATCAGGCAAAACAAGAACTGATCAGAAATACAGAAATTTTGTGCAGCTGCAATAAAGGCATATGTGCGTGCTTCTGTATAGGAGAATCTCCAGAGGAAAGCATATATGCATGCTGTGCTATTTACCATAATAACCTCTTCATTTTTCAAATGTGCCTGGTATCTATATTTCTATTTTCCCAGTAATTTGAAAATCAAAGCAAAGGATGTTTCAGAAGGTTTTAGCCTCTTGTTATTCAAAATCTCAGTCAGCAAATTTAAAATGATGGAACGTCATATGCCTGAAGTTGTTTTCTCTAACAATTCTGATGTATAAATATCAGTGGAATTTAAAAAACACATTTGTGTGTTGGAATTAGGCCTAGGCCTAATTTTACAAATTGCCACCTTTTAAAGAATTCAAAACACTTTTTTTTTCCAGCACCCTGTAGATGTTGATTGCTTTTCAGCGTTCTAAATGTTTACAACTAAACTAAGATTCATTCTGCTCACTTTCCATTTATGGTGCTCAGATGGTATCCAGAACGCTAAATTTTAAAACTGACTACACAGTCAAGAGCTTCAAGCATGGAGAATACTTTCAATTATCTATGTTTCTGTCATCACATTGAAGCTGCCTGTCGTATTTAGTATCTAAGCTAGTTTTGCTTAAATTTGCTAAGTGTCTGAAATATCGATCCTAGACCTCTTATTTGCTTCTGTGGCCTATTCTAATGCATTTTCAGAGTTCAACTGTTTTTTCTTCTTCAGCTGATCACCTCCCATTAGTCACATTTTGAAAGAAGCTATACTTGGATCACCTTGGTATTCCTCCTGGCTTATTCCTTAAAACAAATATGAATTTGTCAAGATCTCTTTAGACCACACTTATTGCAAAGTATCTGTTGATATTTGTGATGCTTTTAGATTATTTAGAATAGATTATTGATACACAGACTCAAATACCTCTCTGTGAAAGGGTCTGAATATTACAGAAAGTGTTGTCAACAAGGAGTATCTGGTATTCTGAACTGAACTCTGAAATCATAGTGAGCTGAGTGGCTGTGTCTTAATTTTTCTGAATTGTACTTACCCAGTTCCAGATGAGACTGGCATCTGTAAGTCTTCGATTTGGGAATTTGATGAATGGATGGTTACTAGGCAGCTCTGATTTAACAGGAGGAATAAGGTACCAACAGGGAAAAGATTTAGAACAGCATACATGGAGTATCTGTTTGGCTAGAACTTATTGTCACAACATGCTCTAAGTTCCTATATACTGAACAGGAGGAATTTGAGCAGCTCCAAACACCTACTGACCCTCTTAGAAAACAGTCCCCCTTTTTTGCAGCCAGTGCTCCCATAGTCCTGACAAGCTCCAGGCATTGGCTCACCGGGTTAACTTCAGTCGCACCTGTAGGCAGCCAAGCCAGGGGTCTTCCAACTCATTTGTTCTGACCTCAACCACCCTCCAGTTAGGAGCTCCCAGACTCACAACTTCCAATCCCCCCCCTGTTGTTTTCTCATTATAATCTGCTGTCCAATTAAAACAACTGACTCATTCAAAAACCAGCCTATTACAAGTAAAACATACAGTATTCAGAAACTATTGCAGACATGCTTTATGTCTGTCATAATTGCATCACATTTTTTTCTTTTATCTCTACTTTTTTTAGAATATTTTTACTTCCCTCTTTTTCTGCATGCTTCAGGTCACCCATTTCTGCTTGTCTGGTTTTCCTTCTATTTTATCCTTTCTTTTTAGTTACAAAATTCCCCCTCATCTTACCACATCTTAACATTTAGCACTTTGTTACTAGTTATGAAGCCTTCCAAAGACCAGTGACTATGCTTGGGATTCTGGAATGAAGCAAGTATAACTATGGACATAAAAAGCCCCAAATGTGTCATGTACTAATTCTTACCTGAGAGGAAAATACACAGAAATAAAATCACATACATTCTATTTATAATATGCAGGGTAGTGTATATATTTTCTTTCTTCAAGAGACCACCACTGTCATTTAACCTATTAATTCCATCCCCTCCTCCCCTGAAAAAACATGAAACTTTCTGCCTTATAAAGAAGGGAATACAGACTAGTCAGAGGCCTTTCCAAGTATTATGCCTCTCTTGCTATTCAGTATGTATCAACTCTGCCTTGTCTTCCCATACATATAGCTTTCAAAAATGGTTTAAGACCTCAAATAAGAAATAAAAGCAGTTGGGACCAATTGTTCAGAACAGTGAAATCTGTCACACTGCATATAGCCAAGTATGCTCTGACAGTTCTTTCACTCCGAACTGGGTAATGTGAAAGTCAGTAAAGCAATGTTATGTAACCTGCCTTGAAGCCCATATTATCTGAGTTTTAGAGAATTTGAACAAAAGACAGAGAAAACTGTATTTGTTGTATAGGAAAAGAAGGAGTTGGTTCTGCTTATCTTCTAAAGTAAGCTCCTCCAGGCAGGAACTGTATCCTCGTACTTTTTTACAATATCAAGTGTGCTGCAAGCACTTAACAATTAATAATGAATAGTAAGTAAATGCAAAGCTTGTGAGAGGTGCCAGACTGACACCTCTGGAGAATTCTCCTGTCTATTTATATAGAGAACACGCAGAGCAGCAATGCAGGCCTGTTCACACTGCCCTGTAATTATCACTAATGCATTTCACACAGGCTGCTGAAAGACTGTGAAATGGTACCTGCTCACAATCACTAAAAATTCTAGAGATATTTAGACTGTTGGCTTCATATTCTAAAGTGAGAAGTAGGGGTTGTATCATTATCAATCACCAGAATGAAGTAGCGTCCTTTATTTTTGATTGGAATAACACTACTCCAGTAAATAAAACGTTTGTTAGGTACACCAAAAAATACTGCAAGTAGGATTAGTGGAACTGATATTTCCCAGATGTCTGTTTATGTGCCATAATAAGCGAGTTAAAAGTGACTTGTTTGCATTTTAGCCCTATAGCATGTCTTGTCATTTTCTGAAATGCTGAGGAACATAGGCATAGTATAACTGACAGCAGGTAAAATTCTTAGGTAATATCTAATCATCCTCTCTGAATTTCCCTTTTAAAATACTGGTATGAAATGCTTTTTAAAGAACCTGAGCACAGTAGAAGAATACTTCATTCCGTGTTGTACTTACCAGTAATTCTTTGGCTGGCAGAGTCAGGAGACAGGAGGAACTTGTTCATGCTGTGCAAAAGTAAAAGAAAAAAAAAAAAGAAATTTAATCTGAAATTATTTCCCTGTGTCTACATCAGTCGACAGAACAACAGGTTCACCTTTGCATCCGTTGCTTTGTAATTAGTGAAGCAGCAGCAAATCAGGCTTCTCACTATTACAGCCACCAAAATCAAAACACTGTCCTTCTCATTAAGCAAATAATGGAAAAAATTGGAATAGTAGGGTAGCATGGTAGCATTCTGTAAAGGTGCCCATCTGTTTTTGCATTGAGCCCAGGACAGGGCTGAAGTTGAGGCAGGGTAAATAACATGAATCTGACTGAAATGAACTCCTGCAGACCTACTCCCACATCTGTACACTGAGTGTAATGGGTTCAGGCACAGAATGGCACAAATGCATTTACATCTAACTGTGTCACCAAATGTTGAAGGCACTTGGCTTGTCTAGATACTGGTTTTGCAGAGAAGATGTTGCACTGCTTGCTAACCCCCGCACCCTGTAGCTGTCACTTCTGGAGTGCAAGCCCTTTTTTATGACACAGAAGTCTTTGACTCAGGCTCTCTGAGCCCTGCATGCCTTCCCCCACATACAGCAGGTAGAAATGAATTCCTATACAGTTGATTTGCTATGCTGGTTTTAAATTATCAATGAAATAAGGCTCAAAGTAATGCCGGTCTTTCTTGTTTATATGCTGATAACTCCACACTTTGCTCAATAATCACACAGCAACCACAGCAGTGAATGACTTCACCCACTACACCAACCATCAGCATGCAGGTTTTTTTGCTACTGTTCTTGGCTATTCCTCAAGTTACCATGCATTACTAGCATTTCATCTGATGGTTCATGTAATCAGTCCTCTAATAACAGGCACTATTCTGTTTTTGTGTGCTTCCCTTTACTTGCAAAAACATTGTGACAGTGAATATTAGGGGGTTTTTTTTATGATTATATCGAAGTTCATTACTCAATCAGCTTACATTCTGCACTAAAAGCTAGAGTCACTACCAATCTCTTTTACTACAAATATAAGAATCTCTTTTCCTACACATGTAGTCATTATCACTTTTTTATTATTTGTTACAACAACATACACGCTTTCCTGAATCTGTATAGTGAAGATGACACCATTTTAGCCAGTTCATACCTCTGGACTTCATAGTGTTAATTTATGGTCATAAGCCTTTAAGGAACCAAGCCTTTACTGAATTTTTCAATATTCTCTTAAAATGCATCAGCCTCTCAGATATATGAGAGCACAAATTGAAAAAAGGCTGCTGTCCTAACAACACCTGCAAACTGCTGCAGAACAGGCTGGCTGCTTGCTTCAGAAATTTAACCCCCTGCTCAGCAAGCATGCTGCAGAAGTAATCCAGTCTAGCTTCATTTTAGCCCCCCAAATCTTGGTACATTTACTGAGCCTGGCATCTAAGTGAGCTATTTTTTCCATCTTATTAGCATTTGTGGAGAGACAGGTAAGATCTAATTTTAAAGCCTTCAGCCTAATTTTTTGCCATACTCAGGAATCTTGGCAGAGAGCCCAAAGATGAGGGAGGATGATTCTATCCATTTGTAGGGGAGTATTGCATCCTTTAAAACTAAGAAAATATATTTTTATTCTCTTATTAGTTAAAGAGGCATATGTAATTACTAGATATATGTATGAATTAGGTTAATAAATTATTTTCAGATGCACGGCTTAGATATCCATATCGGCAACAATGGTTATTCAAAGAATCAAATTTCTGCATGTTCTTTATCAAAAGGTTTATTGCTGCTAAAAGCTGAATTTCTTAAATGTAATAATTGATAAAGATTTTCAGGGAGGGAGAATTTCTTACAGTTCCTCACAAATGTGAGATAACTCTATCAAGTTGATGTAAAAAAAATCACTATCTGGGAATCCTTGTGTTTAGCTTAGGTACAATCTGCTTCCTGATGCCATGACTCAGGTTTGTAGCTTGAGGCAGCCAAAAGCGATAAAAAGCCATTAGAGGTGGGGTGGCAAGATGCTAAAAAGAAAAATAACTCATGGGACATTACATCTTAATATTATTTTATGTCCTGTCAGACTTAAGAAGTGATTAAAAAATACAAATCCCTAGTTTCGACTTTAAGTACCATAAGAACAGTTAGAACAGTAGAAACAACAACAAAAAAGCACCAAAATCAAACAACTGCATGGTAATAAACATGTACATAGCCTATTTTTTTAAAAAGTCATGGAGATATTTCACTTCATATAAAGATCTCTGGAATTCAAAGACTTATCTTTAATTGAATAAAAACTCCTTAAAAAAAATAAATCTTTTCTGATCGCTGGAAAACATGGCTAAGAGAGTTATGCATGACACATTTCCAAGTTACGCAAATCCTGAAGAGGTAATCATACTAATCCCCAGATTCTGTGCTTTCTTCACTAATCATTTCTTAAGCACATGCAAAATCCAGAAAGAAAACACTTTTTTTTTTTTTTAACGTGAGTAAAAATTCACAGATCTTCAAGGAGTAAGTAATGCAGGGAGACGCAACCAAAAGATGGAAAGCAATGTGAAAGTAAATCCAATGAATAGATGTCATCTTATCCCTGACCCTATATTTTATACAACTACCACAGTTATGACATTGGTTGTCTATGGTATTTGCTCCCAGATGTTTTGCAGCTATGCATAAATGATGGGTCCTCCTCCTACCTCACTAGGTCACTGCCTCGATCTCAACCCATCCACCCTCCTGCCAAGGTACCGTTTCATGTCACACAAAAATAGAATTGTGTGGAACTGGAGCAAAGTCGCCTCCTTCTAAAATGGAAGTAGTCTGTGTTGGCTTTTTCTACCTCTACACCCTCTAAACATTCATTGTCAAAAAACAGTGGTTTTGGAAACTAGAATAACCAGAATGAGCACATCTTAAGAGGTGGCACTATATACTATTTATGGACTGCATTGTAGTCATACTTTCATCTAATTATTTGTGGAAAGATTGGGTAAGGAGAGTTAACTCCCAAGCAGGGCTATAAAGGATCCAGGTTTAAAAATCATCACTGAGAAGTAAGTGAACTTGATTGGCTACACATCTTTTCTTTCTCTTATGGACAGATGAAATGTCTGGCTGATAAATCTGTAGCTACACATGCAGTAGTCTACTTTGGGGGTGACAAATATTAATGTGATTAGGATGCTGAAAGAACAAGAAAACAGTTTTCTGGCTAGACAAAACTTTGAAGAAAATAATTCCTGTACTGCAAGTAAAATGATAGAAAGACACAATTAAGACATTTTGCATCACACGTTTGAGGCTATAAAACCAGCTGCAGCGGAAGGCATGGAAAATAGAGCTATCTAAGCAAGAGCTACTCCTGAATATACTTTAATAATTGTGATTAAAATTAGAGAGGAACATAAGAGTTGCTATGAGGGGCCACATCTACACTGCTGACATAGCTTATAGCAATACAGTACTAGACAATGGTATTTTTAAAATAATCTTCTTAACATTAAAAGTTAAAAGAAAGTTAAAGAAAGTTAAAAAACAAACTGAAGCTTGAAACATTAGGTTGTCCACAGTCATTGTTCATTAGTTGTTCATTAGTCATAAGGCATGAAAGCTCTCATACAATGGTGTTGAGTTTCCAAGTTATTGTAAATATATTCTTGGGGTTTTCTTTGTTTAGTTTTTGTGGTTTGGTTTTTATTTATTTTTTGGTGGAGTTGGGGCTTGTTTGTTGTTGTTTTTTAACGAGCATAAGTTCATAACTTATAAATTATGGTAGAGATAAATAATTCAGAAAAATATAACACACCATATTAGTGATGTTTTGCTACTCTCGCATAGAAGCAAAGATAGCATGGGGCTGGATTCTGAGTAGTAAGCAGCAGTGATGCTTCTGGGAATCAGGATCATCAGAGGATGGTCAGAGGATGGTGAGGCAGGTTAACTAGTGATACCTAACTTCTGACTTCTGCTGAGCTGTGGACTCAGTGGGAGCTGCTGCTCCACATCTTGGCTGATGAGCAGCCTCACTGCTTTAAAAGGCAGCACTGCTTTGCATCTCTCCTAGTCGATTTAACTGGCAACTGGGTACCATTTTAAATAAAAGAGCTCAAAATAAATTAATTGCACGCCAATTTCAAACCAAATAGCATTTTGAGAATTTTTATGAATATTATATTTGTTGATATGAAAAATTTCTATTTTGGCAAAATTAATTTAATACACAAAGTGAAGTTCAATGGAGATAAAAATGGAATTGTCATCTGTATTACAAAAGTGAAAAGCTACCAGTTTTAGTTGACAAAGTTCTTGCTTTTAATAACAGACTATGTCAAGGGTATAGAGTATTGTAAACTGAACATACGCAGTTTGGGTTTGACCTACATTGCCATTTTGACATAGGATACCATGGGGTCTGAATCCTTATTTTTAATTCTCACAATACAGATGCTTTCTTACTTACTTTGTAATCTTCTCTTCTAGGAAAGAAGGAAGGAAAATATTTTAGTCTTTAGTCTGAGGGATATCAAGACATATCCAAAGCGATCCATATTTGGTATTTGCAAACACCAAATCAGTACAAAAGGACATCGCCAACTTCTGTCTATCACAAGCATTTGTATGGCAGCAAAATGAATTGAATAGGAAAATTATGTAGGTTAAAGATAAAACTTTTTTTGTTCTCACTGAGTTCTTAGTTCTCCAATCCAGTCTGTTCCAGGGCAACACAAATAACTGTGCTAACCTAGTGGAAAGGGAAGGTCAGCGCTTCTTTTACTTACATTGCCAGCTTATGGCATTTAAATACATTTGTGAAATGATGGCCTAATTTAGACCTTCTCGTTGACAATTAGTAAGGATGAGACACTTTCAGAGACATCAGCTGTCAGAAGTGCTACTGAAACAAAAATCACAGTGAGTCACCAGCACCAGATCTTACTCACCAAAGAGTTCTCAAGAATTTTAAGGAGGAAAAGAGAAAGCCACAGATATATAAAAATATGCTGTTATGATTGTATGATAATCAGCTTTATAAAGTTATGGCTGTCAGTATTATTACTCATACTATACTCACACTGAATCTGGAAATTCAAGATTAATGCATTACATTTCAAGGAAAGAAACTGGAATACTGGAAAACAATTTGATGTAAATCTATAAAACAAGAGAATAATTTTGCATGGATAATATGCAAAGAATGACATTTTCTTCCTAAATCACTCAACTTCAGGAAAATTCACTTATTTGTTAAGATTTGTCCCTCACTTCTCTGTGTTCCATTCACTCTAACAGCTGTGTTAATAAGTCTCTTATATAAACCCTGAACATTAAAAGTACCTAACCATACTATTACAAATTATTTTCAAAAACACTTTGACAAGGCTTTCCCAGAATGCCTTTCACAACTACATTGTGAAGGAACTGCTAAATTGACAGTGTTTTCTCAGCTACTTCAGTTACACTGGAATATAAATATTCCCAAATTTTTAATCTGCTTTGAAAGGCCAGAAAAATTCTGGAGTTTCTAAAAGTATTAAGGGACAGGAAGATTAGGAAAAGGTAGTGAATGCTAACTGAAATATAGTGCACTACCTGTGATACTAATAATTAATGATGACATGTCCACGTAATTGACAGTAACAGATCTAGATTATTTTAGACAAATTTGCAGTAATCCCTTAATACATAAACTGATCAGATGCAGCCAGAAACCCTTGAGCATGCATGTTTTATAAATACAAAGCAAACACTGCAATAGCTCAATACTGGTTATCCTAAAGAAACCCCTCACTGAAATCAAGTTGAAAAATTTTTATATTTTCAGTGGACACATGATTTTATTACTTTATTTTTTTTAATGTTAAATTAAACAGTGGATTGCCTATAATGCTAGTTCATAAACCAGTTCAGTTAATTCCATCTTTGACAATCTGGAACAGAAGTTACTGCCCAGCTTTGTTTTGTTCCTTTCCTTTGTGTTTATCCTTACTCTGCCCACCTCCTTGCAAGCTTTCTGAACTGAGTTGCTTCTCCATTTCCATCTCTTCCCTTATTTTCCTCACCTCACACCCTGGTAAAGAGCAGAGAGCCAAAAACCATGACAGAGAAACCCTGAATCATCCACAACAACATTTGCTAGCTCTGTATTTGAGGCTTTCACCACAGTGTGCAGATGGAGGAATGACTTGTTAAGTGTTGTGCTTTCACAAAAAGATGCACATTTTAAGATAGTATTTTTGTCATTTTTCAAATTTGTTAAATATTGTTTCTAGAGTTTTCAATCCCCATGAGGGAAGGCCGAGTACTGTGCATCTGCTTTTTGAAGAATATATACACAAAGCTATAGTTTTATGTGGAATACAATTACCTATAAAACCTAAAAGACTTCAACTTGTCTGTAATTTATTTTTCTAAATAACAATGTACTCTTTCTTCACTCTTTAGCATTTATTCTAATTGCTGCTTAAGTCTATTTGCTAATGAGGTTACCTACCACCATTTGCTGGTGCTGTCATATGTGATACAACTGTTACAGCTGATCCAATTACTCTTCAGCTCCACTGTTTGAACCATCTGCTGCAATAAAATGATTTCTTGTATTCCTGCTTGAAAGGCAACTCTTCTCTCTTCCAGTCTGGGAATAAAGCAGGATGGAGAAGAAAAAAGAGATGGAGACTGCATTATACTCTACTAGAGCTGCCTTAAAGTCAAAGGCGAAAAGAACCTATGTCTAGAGAAACAGGAGTAGGCTCTTAGATGTGGCATTAAAGGTAAATGTATTGACCCCTTTAACCTCAAATGGGTGTTATATGAATTTTGAAACTGTTAAAAGTTTTTTACAACTATTAGACAGGCATCTCAAAAATTCAGTAGTTCTTCACCTGTGGAGAGGAGCAGTATCAGAATTGAGGAAGATAGCAAAATTATTTAACCCATTGTTTGGTGCAATTACAGTTGGCCTTCTAGTATAACTTTTCACTAGACTTGATATCCTAAACCAAAGCCTGGGGACTAAGAATTTGGGCATCTGAAATAGGAACTGAGAAGCTGCATACTATGGTATGCCAACTCCCACTTTCTCCAAAAACAGACTACTCATTGAGCATTTGAACAAAAAATACTATACCTTGTTTCAATTCCTTGCTCAACCAAAGGGACATGCATTTCAAGTGCATCTCACGTACACAAATAGAGACTTAGAGCAGAAGTGTATAAGAAAATTCGTACTGAGAATTACATACTTTAAATTAAATTCTTACACAGGACCCTGATGACTGCTTTTTGTTTTGGTTTGGGTTTTGTTTGTTTGTTTGTTTTGGGTGTTAAAACACTAAGATATTTCCTTTACTAGTCTTTTGAACCTTACACCACCTATGCATATCTGCTACCCTTGCCTTCATATATATATATATAAAGCACTTCCATAAAAGTGAGTATGAATGTCTGAATTCTTAACTTTTAAACCTTGTTATATGAGTAGACCTGAGCCTCATGAGAACCTTTAATATTTGCTTTTGTTCAAGCATCTTCATCTCTCCTGGGCTTAGATCAGTTGGTTGTCCTCTGAAAAGTTCTACTAGTCTGAGACAAGGGAAAGAAATAAGAAGTCAACAGATTATATTTTAACATTTTTCCAGTATTTAATTTTTTCCTTCGTAGTAAAAAAATAAGTTTATTTCTCTAGATTTGTTATGACTACACAGACATCAAGTCCTCAAAAAATCTCAATACAGTTGCTATTTTTGAGCTCCCTAACTAATTAAATCTTAGACCTGGCTTCCTAGGCTTCAGAGGAATATTTTTTAAACATTCAGACATTTCCAGTACATGTGAAATCACTGTCAATGACAAAAAGGTAGAAGTCAGGAAACTAGGCAAGACAGTAGAACCAGTCTGTATGCATAATACAGCATCCAACTAATGTGATGACAACACCAAATTGTCTTAGTACTGAACATCATGGACAGCCCAGTGTCAAAATCAACTGTTGGTGCAAACTGACATACTTTAATACTGAAGAAACATTATCAAAATAAGTATTAGCAAAATTAGAATAATAACTAAAAGCAATAAACACCTCTTTCCAGTATGTGGCACATAATTCTATCCCCTGAAAAGTTACTGGTAAAGATTTTGAATAGAGCCACTGATCAAGAAAAATTAAACCCCTCATCTAAGAAACCTTACTTTTGAACGAGTCCAAATCATCAGTTATTGAAAAAATAACAGTGACAACTGTAGATCCTATACTGCTATCCAGTAGCAGTACATATTGCTACTGTATAGTTTGGCAATCAAAAAGCACCACGTGACAGAGGTTGCTATGGTATCTGCAAGCATGACATTTTTATAAAGCAATACCTCAGTATCTCAAATCGCAACACACAGCATGGCCATTTTTGAACGTGAATGTTACAGATACTTTGAAAATGAAAACAGCTTACTACATTGTTTCAGATATACATTTTCTGAAACACATATTGTGGGTTTTTTTAATCAGTGCTCAGATTCTATGAAGATTATTATCAAGACTGCTGCTAAAGTAACATGCTTTTAAGACAATAGAAAATGCAAGTGCAGAGCATGTCTGGCACTGCTGGTTTTGATCGTTATAAATTGTTTATGAAGTGTCATTCCTTATTCTCATCAAAAGCTTTTCTTGCAGCAGAGATCATGTGTGCTTCAGCATGCAATTTTCCCTCTCCAGAGGGATGAGAATGTGCTGCAGTTTAGTTTGCTTGGGTTACACTGCAGTATTTATTTTTTTTTTTTACGGCAAGCACTAGATGTTTGTTCCACTCTGCAAAAGCTCTTGCTGATCAGCAAGGAAAAATGAAATATGCTAAGTAACAGAGACTGCATGCTGTATCACATAGACAAAACCTAGCTGTGCTTAGAGAATTAAAGAGATGGGTACCATCCCCCACTGAAAATTTTGCTAATGCAGAGGTTGGTGAGCCATTAAATATTCCTACACTGCAGAGATCTCAGATTATTTCTCCTAATGCCTTATTAAAGCTAGATAAGCCTTTCTGAATTAGAATAGAATAAGTATCCTAATAGAATAAGTATCCTAAGAACTTTCTATGTCCGAAAAAAATTGCATTTTTAATACTACTTCATTTTATTTATGACTGTTTTCCATGAAAACGAGACAGATACTTTTATATGTGATTCTTTTAGAAGGTTGGGGCTGTTTCGTAGGTGCACTCTAGAATTAAATTAATAATGCCTATTAATAAAAATTAAGCTAAGGCTATCTGTGGAATTCCCCAGTGCACCAACATTCTTCAGCTATATTTCAGTCAGCTCAGATAAGCGTGGCAGTTCTTAAGCAATGCGGTGTCAAGCTCAGGATACAAGGCCACAATGCAGACTCCAAATCCAAAAACTGCTGGTCCAGTCACAAAAGTATTGCCAACAAAGTTATCTTTACACAACAAGCCAGATTATCATGTTTTAGTTTCATTAGTTCACTAGAATAAAACAAGTACATAATCTATAAATTATCTACAAAGCTATAAACTATCCTCTGTGCCTGTGACTGCAATTTGTGTTTCCTGACTTGCTGTGGCTGAAGACACCAGGCACAGCACCACGACCACCTGGCAGGTGTTCGTGCCCTCTGCTGGATGCGCTCAGGCTTTACAAGGTACGAGAAATCCTATGCTGCTAACAGCTAGAGATGCTCTTTTCCTGAATCTGATGTTTACGGTACTCAGGAACATACTTTTCTGCCTAAAAATAATACAAAACAACCCCCAGAATATATTGCAGGCCTCTTTACAAAAAAAAAGCAAATGAGCAATATCCAGTCTCTTCCCCTGCCATCTTTCCCTTTTATATTTTCACAATACAAGTAATTTTGTATGCTGCATGCAGAAGTCTTGTCCTTAGAAGTGAAACAGAGTTATGTTATGGAGTTGAACAAGGCCAAGATTTTAAAACTCCAGAACTTTTATTCCTTTATGTCCCAGTATAGGGTTTTATTTGCTTTGAGGGTTTGTTTTTGTTTTGTTTTTTGGGGGGGACAGGGGAGGAGTTCATGGCATCTTCATAAAATAAGATACTTACATTCCCGGATGTATAACAGAGACTAAAGAAAGCCCATTTCTGAGAAAACTTTAAGGGAGACTTTCTTATTAATTTTTCATTCTCTGTGAACTAGAACAGTAAGACAGTACAGTGTCCTCCTGTTCTAGGAATTTTGCTTAATGCTTTGCATACTGATATATGACTGACCAATTACACTGAAACACCTATCTTATATCTACAATAAAATATGAATGTATTACATACCTGCAGGTTAAGGAGAAACACTGCAAGTCAACTGTGTTTTCCATAAAGGCAAATAACTTATAGGTATACTGTAATAATTTCAAAGAAATATAAAAGGATACAAGTTTATTCAAATAGATAAACTCAAAATCTGCAAATACTGCTCTTTTTGTAAAGGACTAAAAAGTTCAGAATTTGAGTCAACAAAAATGGACAGTGACTTCAGTTGGATTATAGTTTCAAAAAATGTAACTTTGTAGAAATTTTATAGGGTAAAATGATTTTATAAATGACCTCATATACTTCTGCACACTAACAAATTTGTAGAAAAATTATTACATACACATTTCATGCCTATACCACATGGACTTTTTAAGTTAACTATGTACCTGTCCAGCACTGACTTAAAAAAATTTTGTTCTTTAAACAGCAATTCAATTTATGACCAGGATTTTTTAAAGCACTTACATTATTGCTTTGTGTAATTATTGTTAGCAACTAAGATATTTAAACAATAACTATTCTGGATTTAAAAAAAATAAAAATTAAGTTTTAATTCTAATCAGGTACAGTTACTAAAAATATACACATTGTCCTTCAAAGCACAGCATACTTGAGGGTTTTTTCCTGCCCAAGTATACAGCATTTACTCTTAACAACAGAAATGAGAACGAAAGAAAATGCACTGATTATTCCAGGCACAGGACCCCCTGCCCACAGTGCCCCATACCCTGCCACCTGTATGTAGCAACCTCTTGCCAGGAACCATTCCTGTTAGACTCTGCAAAGGCATCACCTGCCTGAAGCCACCTGTGGTATGGCCATTAACACCTCTAACAGGTCTTTTTCCTTTCTCTTGGCACACATTGGTTTCTTGAGGGGGAATGGGATCAAAGTGACTCTGTTATCCCTCTATGGAGCTATTTCAGCAACAGAACCCAGACCACCCACCCCAGGGTGAGCAGTGCCTGCCAGATCCGCTGCTCAGCAAGGATGTGGAGACAGCCTCCACTGGACTTGGCCACCAGAGGACAGGACCGGAGCTCTTCCTGGGCAACTCGTAGAAATCTGCCAGAAAACCACATAAATTGGAATATGATTCTTTTCTGAATTCCATAAAACCTTCTCTGGTCAGGAAAACATAAGCATTTCATTTCATGTAGATAATGACAAGTTGATATTGATCCAAGTCATAAAGCAACATGTGATTTAGATGTCTGAAACACACTGCCTCATTGCTAAAGTGGCTTCCCCTTAGTTCTACCTACCATTACTTGTTAATCTGTATCAACTTCATACATTAAAAACACAAAGACTAAAATGAGTACATAAAAAGGTTATCTTTATTCTTTTGGGTTGTTAGCAATGTAGTTATTTTTCATAAAACAACTTCCTGCATGCAGTTCATCAATATGAGTCAATAGTTTCTATAAAAGCAGGAGCCCATCTATATTTTTGTTCTTTTGTACAAAATGCAAGGTATTCCATTGTCCATTGCACAAGTTCCCTATTCATTCTCATGAAGAAAGACTCTGAATAACAAGTGACATTTAAAGCACTTCTACCACAGTATGAATCAAGAAGAAAAGCAGACAGTGTGAGACTAAAACCAGGGAAAAGTAATGTCTCTAAGATTACCCTGAAAATTGACAGACAGGATTAAAATTTCAAAAGAAACCCTTCTATCTTGTTCCACATACAAAGACCTGCCTGCTGATTAGAAAAAGAACTGCACTGTCCATTTCTTTTAAGATTATTCCTTATTAAAATATGTTTAATATTATTAGAAACTTGCAATTACCAATTCACATTGTATCTTGGGTTTCCCAACCGTAAGGTGTCACAGATAAACAGCAATAAAAATTACTAACATAAAAGATATGTCTAGTTTCTTATAATAAGTAAAAATGTTATAAAATAAGACTATTTTCAAAATAACAACAATAAATCAATAGATATATATTATAAAAGTTTTCTTCTAGCCCCACATTTAAAGCATTATATTTGTCCTGTGTAGTCTGGTTATTTACTGCATATTTGCTGATTAAAAAAACTCAAAATAAAACTTACAATAGCAGCGAACAATTGCCTACTGGTATGAGGAATGATGCTCTTATCAAACAGTTTTTCTTTATACCACTCATATTTCTTCTCATCTCGGACTTTAATAGCTGTAGGATAATAGCAGCAAGCATGCATCAGTTAAAGCTTCCCAATTATTTGGACTATTACAGAATATATCATATTATCTATTGAAATGTTATAAGCTACACTTACTAGGGTACATATTTGATGCAATAAATACAGTACTTAGGTCATTGTCTCTTTGTTCAAACAGGTACCACTGCGTAAAACAAGTGATTAAATAACAGAGGATATTTTACCTACATATATAGTGTCAGCCTTGGTAATAAAAAAAGTCATCTAAACTACAATGCAGGACAATGGTCATCTCAGCTTTCTACAGAAGTTTGCACTACATACAGTGGAAACCTGACTAACGTGCCATGGGTGGTCAAAACCACGTCCAATTACACATTTTCTGGCTCCGGCATGACCCATCCTTCCAAAGTATGGAAATTTAAGCCCGAGGTATACACTAAGGTAATATTTGTCCCAAAAAGTACTTTGCTACCAATTTGTACACATAGCTTTGATTATTGTCCTAAGTGGGATATATTCATGTGAAATAAGAAGTGTAGAAACAGACTTCAGAATTAAGTGTGGGAGGTACTCATGAAACTACAGGGTCTACAGCCAAAAAAATAAACAAGACTATCACACTTTTTTGTTTCAGTAATTCCTTGCAGGCAAAATATTGCATTCATAACTTTTCTGTGAAAAGAACTGTTCGGATCTCTCAGGAATTATGAGATATCTTGGACTCTGAAAGTAACTATGTTTTTTCATAGTTTCATGCTTTTCAAAAAAGGAGTAGTGTGTGTAGCATCATTTATTTAAATCACTGTATCTGAAATGGACTGCATAATAAATTAAAAATTACTAAAAAGTATTAAACATATGTATATTAAAACCAAGAGACTAAACTATCAACCTCTTTTCTGTGAAAATTATTCCCTTGTTTTGTTTTCTGATAAATTCTCTGTCTATACTCTTCTTTTTTATCATTTGCTGTTAATTTGATCTAGATCTTGAGGTTCAACAACTGGAACCTTGTTTTTCGGCTTTTAGAAGTGGCTTGAAGAGAACTGTGTTCACATTATGATGTCATAAATACGTATTTCTGAAATTTGTTTATTTAGTTTTTTTCTCAGCACAGCAGAATTAAAATTAACAGTATGTCAATCAAAGCAAATGAGATGACAAAAAAACAGACACACATAGAACACATATAGGAGGTGAAATGTACACCAGAGATACACTTATTTCACAAAAATAGACTTATTAGGACTGGTATTTTCGCACTCCATTAAAGGTTCCTACAGTTGAAGTAGAAATTTTGTGTCTCCTCTCCATTTTAGTGCCAGCTGGTAATAAAAACTATTCTTCTGGCAAGGTTTTTTCTCCGTTATAGACAGAGTTTGCTAGTGAAGATTCTTTGCCTTGGTACAGACACTGGCTGTAGCAGTGGGTAAACATGTAAAAACTTGTAATTTTGGCATAATCCTCCAATAAGAGCACAATTAATAAAAATGTCATCTTTGCAGGCTTGTGACAATTCATCATGGACAATCACTTTATGTCTTTTAGTTTTTATTTCCTTTTCTGTCTTGCCCCTTGTCTTCTTTTTCTGATTTGTCATCTTCATATTTTTCTTTTTCTGGTTTTGTTACACTATCATAAGAAGGTGGAGACGTGCTAGATGCAGACATATCCATTTTCTCTGGAGGTGAGTTTTCACTTATCTTACCTATAATATCATTTTTGATAAGCAGATCAACCCCATCTTTATGATACATAAATGAAAGTTTCTTTACTGACTGTCTTAAAAGATAACGTCTATATGCACGCTGAATGATAGTAGCGGACACTTCCTCCTGTTTTCGTTTTAAAGTAGTTGTAATTGGTTCATAGGAAGCTTTCGAGGGATTGGATGCCATAAACCGATCTTCCATCTGTATTCTGAGGGCATCCAGCTCATCACTTTCCCCCAAAACACGCTTTGTGAAAGCAAACAAGATGTCAAGGCAGTGAATTCTGTCACCGCTTACCATGGGCAGATCCATTGCAATAAGTTGAACTGTGTTTGGTTTTGGTATGTTAAGAGGAGGATCCAGAGAAGCTGCAAAATCAGGCAATTTGTTATATTCTATGAATTGTGTTGCATCGGGATCATATTTTTCCCAAACCTCGTAGAACATCTCAAAGTCATCCTCACTCAAGGGTTCAGCACTTTCTTCAGTAGCAACACCAAAGTTCTCCAAAATCACAGCGATGTACATGTTCACCACTACCAGAAATGATATGATAATGTAGCTGACAAAGAAGAAAATCCCAACGGAAGGGTTGCCACAGTCGCCTTTAACAGAGCTCCCTGGATGAGCTTTATTAGGGTCACAGTCTGGCTCCCCACTGTTAAGAATTGGGGCTAGCAAACCATCCCAGCCAGCAGATGTGGTAATTTGAAATAAGCAGAGCATGCTGTTGCCAAACGTTTCAAAGTTGAACATGTCATCAATTCCAGCTTCCCTCTTAACATAGGCAAAGTTGGACATGCCAAATATGGCATAGATAAACATGACCAGGAACAGCAGCAGACCAATGTTGAACAAAGCAGGCAGAGACATCATCAAGGCAAAAAGCAGAGTGCGGATTCCCTTAGCGCCTTTAATGAGGCGCAGGATTCGACCGATCCTGGCAAGTCGTACGACTCTGAACAAAGTGGGGGACACAAAGTACTTTTCAATCACCTTAGCTAGAAACATACCTGTGAAACAAAAATAAAATTTAAAGGGTAGCATCTTATCACAGCTTGCATTTTCCAGAACAAAGAATGAATAAAGAACAACTCTACCTGCAGAATTAGTGGAAATTATAATTGGAGATAAATTCTATCTGCTATGGGTAATTTTAGCTTTTTCCCCCAGCCCTCTTAGAAAAAAAAACAACAAAGAGTATAAAAATTGATACAGATTTATTGAGAAAGTTACTACTCTAAAGTATGCTTTTCATTTCCTAAATAATCAGCAGAAATTAAAACAAAGTATTACTTTTAAACTGCAAAACTTGACAGAGATAAAGCTTTTAATATGTCTTACTATATTTCATTTTGAATATAAGAATTTCTTACCTACTATCGAAAGAATAACAACCACAAAATCAAAAATATTCCAGCCAACGGTGAAGTAATAATAACGGAGTGAGAACAGTTTGAAGACACATTCTCCAGTGAAAAGGATAACAAAGACCAAGTTAATCCAGTATAATATATTTTGCATCAGTTCACCCTGGTCATCTGTTTCTATCATCATGGTGACCATGTTAAGACAGATGAGAACCATAATGGTGATGTCAAATGCTTGCTTTGTTACAATATCAAACACCAGACCTTGCAATTTGTTCTAAGGGGAGAAAAAACAGAAGGTGATAGTATCTTGTAAATAATGAACATCCGATTCCTCCCTTTCATTTCCTTCTTCCTCCCTCAAAATATACATCAAGCAAAAGGCTGAAAAACCTAAGAAAAGCAATATCCAGTAATTTCTTTATTTGCTAGCTCGAAGTTTTCCCCTCAAAACCCAACAGGCTTCTTTTTCTCCAGATTCTTTGATTCTCTACTTCATCAGGCATAATGAATATGAGAGACTTTTCCTGCAGAACAGAAATATGTACTTTTCAACTCAGAATAACAGGCTAACTTGAATTAGGCCTGAACCATTTTAGAATTAAGAGAGAAATTTTTTTAAGTTCATGTACTGTTGCAATTTCTTCCCAAATGTAGATGATACAAGAACAGCACACATTCTTACCGCTGGTCTAGGTATAGGTTTTTGTGGTTTCTTGGATCCCAGCTTCTTCATTGCATTGTAGTATTTCTTTTGTTCTTCTGTCATGAAAATGTCTTGACCTCCAAGGTAAAATAATGAAAATAGAATTGATTACAGCCAAGCCTTTAAATCCATTAATTCACAGCATTGCAGACCATGGGGTTTTTTATGAATGACGTACTCATTCTTATACATCATTACCAAAATACAGTAATTATACCAAAGATTGTTAAAATATCTGACAACTCTTGATGGAAAAATAAATTAAAGAACAGAGAAAAACCTCAGAATGTTTATCTATTTGTTATTTAAATACATACCTGATTAATTCAATTAAATACGTACAAAAAAACCCCTTGTAAAAATACACATTCCACAGACACTTATAAATCTAACATCATGAACTCCACACTGTAAATCAACCAGAAATAAACAAATTTCAAAGGTAGAAAGATTCACTGGGAGCTGATACGCCTTCAGGGAAACCACATGAGGAAAAAGAAACTACTGATGTTACTTTTCAGGATGCACATTTTGTCATGTGAGTATCGGTATCTCAGTTCAGAATTTTTTTTTCACAATGCTTCCACAGTGTGTATGAGGCTTGATCTTCCCCATACAATGTACAGAGAGCATCAGAAGCATGGGCTTACTCTGGGGTTTCTTGCCTGAGTAAGATGGCAGCAGTCTGAGTTAAAGGGTATCTAGACTGGTACGTGTACCACAACACAGAAACACTTGTCAGAAATGCAATTTATGTTGACTTCTTTTTTTCTTTCATGCATTTGTTTGTAAGTACATTCCAGGTATGTATGACACCAAAGCAGTGGCAATTGGAAACAAATTTCAGAGTCACAGGTGATTCTATGACTTTGTTTCACTGACTTTTGTGCCAATCTTATTGAGAAAGTAATGATGAATCTGGATGAAGATGTGTTTGATTTTTTCAGCTGCAGCTACACATAGATACAAAGATTTACAAGTCAAAAGAGATCTTGTTTAGCATGTTCTCCTCGTAAGCCAAATATTCAAGTAAAATCCAGTTCTTAGAGAGTAGGAAGAAGGACTCTCTCTTCTTAAGAGAGTCTTGGAAGAAAAACAAGAAATTAATTTGCTGATTATAGTGGAAATGTGACGTTACTCTGTGAGGAGATTTTACCCAGTGGAAAACTGGAAAAAAAAAGCTATAAAGGAACTGGCATTGAAGGGGGGATTTCTTCTGCTGCCTTATTGATGTAATGGCAACCAAGAGTGAACAAGTCATCATTGTCTCAGTGTGTTGTCCACAGGGAGAACAGCAGTATCAAGATGAGATACATCTTATCAGAGAATGGTTTTGGTTGGAAGAGACGTTAAAGATCATCTAGGTCCAACCCCCCCTGCCATGGACAGGGACACCTTCCACTAGACCAGGTTGCTCAAGCCCCATCCAACATTTTTTTCCACATAGGAACTAATGTAATAAAAGTAGGATGCACACGAGGAACAAAGAAATGCACAGTTTAACTACACGGGGACAGTATATTGCAACATAAGGTCTTTCCCATTCATATCCCAACAACAGTGCCCAAAATGTAAGGATCTCCGAGATATGAAGGCAGAACTAAGACAAGGAAAATACTGGTGGATAGCCATGCACTGTGTGATCTGCACATCTCTATGAACACAGGTGCATCTATAAATTCAAAAGACAGGCAACTAATGTTGGCTAATTTGCTGTATGAAACTGAAGAATAGCATGTAGGTAGAATTTTCCTCAGCCTAATTGATGTCCTTTCTGATATCTGCAGTATTTTACTTTCTTGGTGACAGTTACAACAGCTACAAATGTTCGAGGGGTGTAAAAAGCCCTTTAGCAGGAACCCTTCTCTGCCTGAGTCATAATGAATAACTGTGCCTGCCAAGTGAACTTAATAGAATTTATAATCATCCCATTGCTGAGTAGGGTCACCTTGTTACACACTGACTGCCAAAAATGCCTACAGCAGGTATATAACCTCAGTCTTCCTCTCTAAGGATAAGAAACTGAACTATCTTCTTAAGTACTGGAAGCCCCTGATGGGGAGCTTATTCTAGGAAGTTGTAAACATCTTGGAGGATGAAGATGTCATCAGGTTTGGAATCACAAACTCATGATTTCTATTATGTGGGTCTACAGATAAGAGACTCAAAGGATCTGAAGAAGCAGCATGTGAAGCTGCATACTCCAATCTTGAGCAGGAAGATTGACTGGAAGTTTTCACTGCAGTAAGTCCAGCAATAGCTTTTTTTCCGTGCAATGAATCAAACCTGATAAGCCATCTAGACTCACGAAGAAATTATGTACTGCCTTGTTATTACTTTGCTCACTTTTCTTTAAAAATCAATATATTGATATTCCAGTATAATTCTGCTCCAAATGTGCACAGAAAAATGAGTATTGTAGACCTTACACAGCATTTATAGTTTACATAGCACGTAGAACTTAATTTGCCATCATAGTCTGCATTTTAATCTATTTAAATGTTCCTGAAGTTCTTGACACAATCCTGTGTATATTTAAATAGAAACAATTTAAGTTGAAAAGAAAAATTACACAATTTTTAAAAAATCAATTTTCTTTCTCTTGCAAATTCACTACAAACTCATGAGTCAGTTTCCCAAACCTCTCTAATCTTACAATACAGAGCAGTAGTTCCAGCATTCAGCTTGCCCATATTAGTCTCTTTGTAATTGAGAAGGCCTTCACAGTACTGCTATATATTATCAATTTTTATATTTGTAGTTTTGCATATTCTCTTCTGTCATTTATTTGCTTGACTTAAGTCATCTGCATTTTCACATAGTTTTTGTCACAGCACTGAGGGTAAGTGAAAAACAATACATAACTTTTTGATATACAACATATCATTGGGCTGTGTATAGGGATGTGGAGAACATTCAAGACATTCAGTGTAAGTTTAAATTAGTTCAAATGCCTTAAAAGCCAAAGACTATTATTTCATTATTTTGAATAGAATAAAAGGAAGTCTTAATAGCTGCTTTTTTTTTCCTATTACTGTGATAAATTTCAGACACTCATATTTATCCTTGCACATATTTGCTGAATGCTCAATAACAATGAAGTGCTGTGAAAATGAAATATGATACTTATCTTCTTTTTTTGTTGGTTGAAGTTATCTATGATGACACCAATGAATAAGTTTAGGGTGAAAAACGATCCAAAGATGATAAAGGCAACAAAGTAAATATACATGTACAGGCTCTCTTCATATTTGGGCTGTTTCCCTATCTATGTAACACAGAAAAACAGCAATACATCACAAATAACAGTTAAGACAAAGTACAAAACACTGAGCAGAAACAAAAGTTGCATCCATCTGGACAGCAACTCTTTGACAAGGGGGGGGAAAACAGGTGTTTTGGAGCATACCCTACACTTGCCTTATCTTTGAGCTTGAAAATCTATTTAATACAGGTGTCTGTAACTGCACACACAGACCTGCCATTTCTCCCCTTTCTATCTGCCAGTTCCTCTCTAATGACATTTGAAGTTTCATGTAATTCCTATTAAATTTGACAGAAGTTTGCAAATATCAACAACAATTCAGTTCCTATGGACTTTATGCAAATCAGGAACCAGATAGAGGAAAGATGCAAATAAATACCAGCATTAATAGAAGAACAAGTAAAATTCAGCCACTTTATTTTTTGAGATTGTCAGCCTGCAGCTCTGGATTAGCTACTGCAGGTGATGTCACTTGATTATTTGGGTTATTTTTGGAGACACATGAAAAACTTGTTTCCTAATCTGTATTATCTCAGTGACATAAATTAATAGGAAATCAGATTTCATTAGTATTTTTAATTACAGATGACTTATTAAATTATTAATACAATAATGTAGATCTACTGCTATATTTTTTACCTTTTAAAAGTATATGCACATAACTACCATATAGTGCCTAGATTTATATAGAAAATTTATCTAGATTCTACTTTATTTCAACTGCTATTCAAGAAGCATTCCATCAGTCTTACATTTGTTTTCACTTAGCAAGTTTTATATAGCACTCACTTCTGTAGAATCAACTGCAGCATACATGATGATCGTCCATCCTTTAAATGTTGCCTAAAAACAAAGTTTGTTAATATCTTCTATCAAAGCTTAAATTTTGTAAACATTCTAAAGAAGACACTGTCTTCTATAATGTATTTGCACCCACAAAAATAAGAATATTGAAATTCTGGTAAGACACAAGTGAAGTATTCACAGGAGGTAATTTACTGTGGAATACTTAAAACATTGAATAAATTCTAATCTGCATGCAAATTAATATGAACTCTATATGGGATAAGTTGTAATCAATATCTGAGCATCACAAGAAGACTGCAATACATAACAAAGCTCTGAATTCTAACGTTCGGACTACCAAAAAACAGGAGGAGGACTCCAAAAATCAGCCACCATGGGTTGGAATTTTTCAGACAGAATATGTAAATAGAAACAGAAGAAACACCAGAAGACAAACAGTCCCAAGAAATTCTAAGAAAATAACAGAATCATAGAATGGTTTGGCTTGGAGGGGACATTTAGAGATTATCTAGTCCAACTCCTCTTTCACAAGGACAGCTTTCACTATCATCACACACTTCCAATCATGGGACATCCACAACTTCTCTGGGAAACCTGTTCCTGTCTCACCACCTTAATGTCAAAAAACAACCTACCGTATATACAATCTAAATCTATGCTCTTTCAGCTCCTTGTCCTGTCACACTGGGCCTTTCTCTCTGTCTTTCTTATAAGCCCCCTTTATATATTGAAAGGCCAGAATAAAGTAGCCCCCCAGAGCCTTCTCTTCCCCAGGCTGAACAACACCAATGCTCAGCCTTTCTTCATAGAAGTGTTCCAGCCCTCTGATCTTTTTCTTGACCCTCCTCTGGACCCACTCTAAGAGATCCATGTCTTTCTTGTACTGATGGTGTCTCATGAGGGTTGAATAAACAGGGAGAATCACCACCCTCAATTTATTCACCACACTTGTTATGCAGCTCAGGATATGATTGGCTTTCTGGGCTTTAAGTGCACATTTCTGGCTCCTGCACTATTTTTTGTCCACCAGTATCCTCAAGTACTTCTCTGCAGGGCTGCTCTTAATCCATTCATCCTCCAATCTGTATTGACACTGGGGGTTTCCCTGACTCAGGTGCAGGATCTTGCACATGGCCTTGTTGAACTTCAAGAGGTTCACAGGGGCCTACTCCTCAATTCAGTCAAGGTTCCTCAGGATGGCATTCAATCCCTCAAAGTGTATCAACTGTACTGCCCAGCTTGGTGTCATCTGCAAACTGCTGAGGGTGTACTCAATCCCACGATGTCACTGATGAAGCTATTAAACAGTACTGGTCTCAGTGGAGACCCTTGAGAGACACCACTTGTTACTGGTTTCCACTTGGACATTAAGCATCTGACTGTAAGTCTTTGGACACAGCCATCCAGCTAATTCCTTATCCATCTAGTGGGCCTTCCATCAAGCCTTCTCCTGTGAGCTATGATATTAATTAAAAAAAAAAAAGTATGAATCTTATGTTTACTGGAAAAATTACATGGCTGAACCATTCTATGCAAGATACATTACCAAAGCTAAAAGCACTGCTGTCCTCTACACTGGTAATTCATGCAATTGCCTAGTGCTCTTTTGCAATAGCTACTGTAACTCCCTGTAACACCACTGGCAATATCAATTAGTTTCATAAAACACAATTATAAAATCAAATCCCATATTCATTCATGTATTATAAAATAACTGAAAAATATGAAATTAAATGTTTCCAAATTTAAAGCTGGAAAATGAATTGATTAAAATTTATACACTTACTACTTGAAGCAGAGAAAGATAACCAGCTCCAACATTATCAAAGTTTACTTTCACGTTTTTCCACCGAACATCCGCTGCAGTCATTCTAAGACTTTCACACTCAGTTACATTACTGACTTCCTCTGGTAGGAATCGCAAATCAGTTGTGGTGTTAACACAGTGATAGAACTTGCCAGCAAACAAATTTACTCCCATGATACTGAAAATGAGCCAGAATGTAAGACAAACCAGAAGTACATTCATGATGGATGGAATTGCTCCAGTAAGAGCATTCACAACCACCTAGTAAATAAACACAGAAAAAAATAAATTAAAAATACTAAGTAGAGCAGTTAAAAGATTACTTTTTATAAAATATAGCAAAAGATTTAATGTAAAACATTAAAATACATTAAGTAATGCTAACAGAAAAGGAATAACACATGTAATACAATCAAACATGCTACTGTTGGCCTTGAGAACAGAAAGTTCAGTGTTCCTCCATGATTTTATAATTAGGCATATTTGTATGGATTTGTTGTACAGACTTTTTTTTTTCTCTTACCCTCATGCCTTCAAAGCGTGATAAAGCTCTTAGAGGTCTCAAAGCTCTTAATGTTCTGAGTGATTTAATTGCACTGAATTCTGAGAAATTAAGGGCATTAGCTATTAAGCTAACCAAGGAGACCTAGAGGAAACAAAACAAAACAACAACTTAATTTTTTTTAATAGCCTCACAATAAAAATTTAATGCCTAGAGGAAGAAAACTTTGATCTGGAAAAAATTCACAAGGACCCTAAGCTTCTAGCAAAAACAAATAAAAAAGAACAACAACAAAAAAATAATAGAACATTGCATGCAAATTTCAGAACAGTTTTTAAAAAAATAAGAATCTCTGGAATTTTCAACACAGACAGACAGAGGCCTAGGTAGAAGAATGAACACCATACATGTGCAAAAATGAAGGGCAATTGGATAAAAAGAATTTGAATAAAAGCTCATCTTCCCAATAAACTCATCCAAACCCTGAAATGTACTGAAAACCTAATCCCATCCTACATGATATGTTACAATACTAAACAGGGAACTACTACAAATAGTCAGGATAAAATGTTAGCCAGCAGCATTTGCTTATGCTAATTTGCACTTAGAATAATTCACGTAATAGCAGATATATAAGTAACTAGTAATTCATATTGCCTGCAGATGGTGACAGATTTGAAATTGGTATGTACTCAATCACACAGGACTCTTACATATGTGACTCCCAAATATATGACAGACACAAAGAAATATCATTATCAATACAATTACCTAAAAGCAATGCACTCAAATGCATGGAACAGCAAACAGCACTTTCCTGGGATGTTACGACAGAGTTAAGAATTTAATTGTGAGCTACGGCTTGTTGTCTCTTCAGACTACTGCAATCTGGATATTTAAAAATCGTAGTATCAAGTACCTGAAGAAAATCTATGTTTACCTCCATTTGGTACCTCCTAGTGTTTGAAGTTCAAAACTGAAGTTAAAAATTCTAAGTCCCAGAATAATCAAGAAGCTGGCAGTTATGTTTTAGAGTTATCTGCCTTATAGTATCAAAATGGGTTAAGCAATGGCACATTATAAAATACATGGACAATGAGGAGAAAATGGATAATTTTTAATGACTTTTACATGTAGCATGCAGATGTTTTAATAAAATCAGGGGTGATTTAAAAAAAAGAAATGAAGATGCAATGGTTTCTGTAAATCACACGAACTATATAAAACCAATTTAACTCTGGAAACTCAACATCTGTGCAATATATGAAATACAAGTCACTGATTACTAAAATGCCTTATATGGATGACTGTATATCTGTATTTATTAAATAACCCATCTAAAACGCTAGATAATTCAGCTGCTGAAGTAACTATCATTAGGCCATGCAGTTGAAGAGAAAAAGAAATCAGTAAGGAAAAAAAGAAAACTAGGAGAAGATCCAGAAAAAGAATACATTCACTGATCAGAACAACCTTCATTTATACCACCAATCTGATTTCCTATACAAACTCAACTATAATACTGTTTCAAAAAACTGTTCCTTCTTTAAATTCAAATACTAGACAAACATTTAGCATAGAAATCACTAATCTATATGAATTCATCAAGACCTTAAGATCATTACACCTTCCTTTTTATAATTCCTGAGATGTAGAGAAATCTGTTTCAAGTATTCCTGTCAGATAATCATATTTTCTTAGATATTGCAGTTGTAATATTTGCATTGCAAGAAATCCTTTTCCTGCAAGATTAGCACATCTCTACTTAATGATGCCATAGTTTTATCTTTCTTTGGAAACTAAAATACAAAATACCTACATCAACAATCAGGAAGTCCAGCCAGCACCAAGCATTAGTGAAGTAAGTTTGAAAACCATAAGCCACCCATTTCAGCACCATTTCCAGAATAAAGATGTAAGTGAAGATTTTATCAGCGTATTCCAGTATGATTTTTATAGCCTTGCGCTGTTCAATATGTATATCTTCAAAAGCCTGTGAAGAATAGGTTGCATATAAGTCAGATATCCATACGTCTTTGCAAACTACAAATTAAACCAAAAGAACTGAATGAAAAATGACAAAGCCAAGTAACTTTCAACTTCAGATGTTTTACCTTGAAAAGCCAGCCTGAGCAGAGATTACAATTACATTATTTCTTTTAGATTTTATCATTGCCTGATAATGGAATTACAATATAATCACTGAAGTTGCCAAAAAGGTTTTTAGAAATTTCAGTAATAGTCAACACAGAATTACAATTTGTAACCCTGAAAAGCCCAGTCAGGCTCAGTCAGAAGGCAGTCTCCAGATTATAATAAATTCAACTAACAAAAGAGAATAATGAGCTACAGTGATCAAATATTATGTTGCTGATGATATTTGCTGAATTCCAATATCGTGTGTTGGTGGCAAGATTTTGGTAGTGAGAGGCTGCAGGGGT
This sequence comes from Aegotheles bennettii, assembly GCA_013398125.1. Classification (NCBI taxonomy): domain Eukaryota; kingdom Metazoa; phylum Chordata; class Aves; order Caprimulgiformes; family Aegothelidae; genus Aegotheles; species Aegotheles bennettii. The sequence goes on from VZRW01014119.1 coordinate 87,654, forward strand.
GGCCATGTGAGAAGAGGCTAGCGGCTGCCCTGTGCCAGCTCCACAACGGACCCACCATAGCAAGCAGCCGAGTTCATCAGTGAAGCTGGTGGTGCTCCCAGTAAAAATATTTAAGAAAGGGCAAAAGACCACATTGCAGTACGAGGACTGAAGAAAAAAAGTGAGAGAAACTACCCTGCAAACCCCAAGGCCAAAGAAGGAAGGTGCTTCAGGTGCCAGAGTAGAGATAATGACAGTATATACCAAATCCTGTCGATCAACAACCAAAAAGAACCCAATACTTAGTAGCTGTGTGAAGGACTAAATGTCACAAAGAATAGTACGAAGCAATTCAAGAATTCCTTCGTAACAGTCTTGAAACATTGAAACTAAAACTAAAGCAGAAAACTAACTGAGAACACGATGAATTCAGTATCTGTACTGCTTTTAGGGACATTTTTATTTAAAGTAGAATAACTATTCCAGTTACTGCATACAATTGATTTTATATGATTTTTATAATTTCTTAAACTAGATTTTTAGTGAAATCCTTTTCACACACACCTCACACACACACTGCATTCATCAAATATTTATCTGGAGAATGTTCTTTGACAGAAGAATTTTAATGACTTTTTCTATATGCATGACCCTAAATGTTTTGGGAATTTAGTTCCGTGCTCTTTCAATCCAACTTTGTATTTCTTTCTTAATGAACACAGATACTATCTTTGAAAAAACATTTCTATAGGTAGTTTCTGTGGGTGCAAGCTCTACTTACCAGAGCACCACTGCTGAGAAGAATCATGAAGACAATGAATGTTTCAAACCAGTTGTGTTCTACTATCTTGTAGCAGGTTTTTCGAAGGTTCCACCAGATTCTTCCTGTTGTGCTTTCCGTCTCACCTTTACAACATTTAAACTTCCGTACACAGCCTAATAATACAATGACAAATCATTATATGGTAGAATTTTCATTATCCTGATAAAGCAAAATCACTCTTAAGTAGCTCCTGTTTCATGAGGTAGCCAGCATTTCAAATTACTGCATGCTACTTCAAATATCCTTACCTTCTTGATTTGACACTTCGGATGTAGGAAAACTTACATGTACACAATTTTTCTACTACTCCAATGCTACATCAAGCTTAGAATCAGAAAGAGTAATCTAATTGAGCTAATTTTCATTTACAAACACATTTATTAAAATTATTTTTCATTTATATACAGATAATCAAAGAACATATGTGAATTGTCAGGAAGTAGAAACAACAAGCATGAGCACATAGCAACTTGCACATCCACTAGTTCCAAGAGTACAGCAGCTTTTAAAAGTATTTTTGTCTCTCAGCTAAAGTTCAAATAAATCACACAGATGTAAACACTCTGTTTTATTATACTGAGGAATTATTTTGCTGCAAGGATTGACTAAGGATACCTCTTTTGTGGCATAAACAACTGATTTAACTGGAGACTGCCAGAGCTTATCCATGTGGTACAGATTTGTGGCAAGCATCCACAGAATTCTGCCTCACCCTGCAGAGCTCCCTACCTTGTCATGGGCCCTCAAGGCACAGTTTTCAATGAATCTCAATATCTGCCTGGCTATTAGTCTCTTTATTTCTTTGAAAATGATGAATCACATAGAAAAATAACCAAGTTTAAACTATTTTAATGGGTCCCAAAGGCAGTATTCTAGTTTTCCTGGGTCATTCATTAAGTCCACATGCTACAAGTTACACTATATTTCATCAGCTCAGATAAAACTGCTACCACTGTAAAGAGCATGATTTACTTTACCTTCAACTACTCAAAATGCCTACCTTATGAAAAAATAAATCTTATGCCCAAAGATTGATACACATTACATAACACAGGTATAAGGAAGAACTGTAATATGATGTGAAATTACTTGAGAAGTGTACTTTTTTTAATCAAGAGCTTGCTATATTCAATATAACCCCATATTCCATACAGATTTGTTTTTTCCAAGATGAGTGAAATAATATTTCAGAGTACAAGAGCCCTAGTGTAAGTCAAAAGTGTCTTCATAACAGTAAATCAAAAAAGCATGGACAGGATAAAAGAGTTAATTCCAGAACATATTTTGTTTTTAATTACTTTAGTCATGACTTAGAGGAAAGTAAAATCTGTAGTATCACAAAAATGGGAAATACATTTGTATACAGTAAATTTCAGTAGTCCCCTAAATAATACAGTTAAACAGAACTAAAATGAATGGAAACTTCCAAGGACATGCAAGTACGCTGTTAAGACTTGAATAAAAACATAGGATCTCCTTCACCTATAGCATCTCACACTATATGTATGGACACCACCACCCCCATTAATGGTGTAATATCAAGATAACAACTCTATTGTTCAAGTCAAACTTTCCAAGATCCAAACCATTGACTGGATTGCTTTCTAACGCTATGAAGGGACCATGGGTAATCACATGATTCTGGTTTAAATTTCTCAGTGGAGTGAACCTGGTGTAGGATTTGGCATTCCAGATTTCACTACTGAGAATGTAATTTCAATCAACAGGATTACTGATTGCCGAGAGTCAGTTAACAGAATTGTGTCTAGTGTTTATTTAAAAATACTGTAAATGATCACATACACACATATTTAACTTTGGATCACACAAATGGGTCCATGGACTTCAGCACAACTCTCTACAACAGGCAAAATAAGACATGACAAACTAAGATCTGGGACTGCTGTAGCAAAGAGCTTCCTTGAACTGCCAATGCTCATGGCAAACAACCAAAATGTAATTACTAACCCCAAATTATTTCCATACCTTCTGTAAAGCATGCCTGTAGCTCCGATGCTTTTTCTGGTTCATTTTCAGCTTTTTCGTCTCCAAAGAGAGCTAAATTAACTGTGCTTCCTTCAGATGAGCTGGAAAAATTTAGCTTCTGAAAACAAAATTTGTTAACAGTTATACTTTACTAATATTTACATTCTTAGAACTGTAACTAACTTTAAGCATGCAACACTGTGTGTGAGTATTAATAAGAACAATACTTGTCACGAGAAATACACACAAACATCCACATATAGCAGTCAATGCTGTTGAAATGTGCATAAATTATCCACTTTCTACCTAGAGATTGCAAGGCATATCATATAATCTTTCATGGAATTTCAAAATTTCTGGTCTAAATATAATACAGTGTTATTATTCATCAAAGTTTACTACTACCAAGTAGATTTCATGATACATATTCTATTTATTTTGTCTTCTAGTATTATTTTCTTACTATAATTTCTCTTGCTACATTTTGAACCAATACCAGTTATACTGTATACTTTAAGATTGTGTATGTTGGTAGCTACTTGTGTTAGAGCAGTCTCCTCAACCTGGAGACACTAAATCCTGACAGCAAAAAAACTTTAAATTGTGAACTGTCAGGGTAAACTGTACAAGGGAGAAAACGTAGTGGATTTTTAAGGACTGATTTTAATAAAGTGTTCATTATTCATAATATAAAAATAAAGGAAATTAATTAGCAGTTATTTTTCACTGTCATTTTAAACATCAGTATGACGCAAGCTAACCACTTCTGGCATATGTGACCATTTATAACAAAACTTGATTACCTCTGACCACATATAATTCAGTTATTTTTTGTTTCAAGATCATTCTTATGATCTAGATTGTAAAATGCTAAAGTAAAATCAGAATTAATATGAAATTTTTTTTTCAGATGTAAATTTGAACATTACCTTCAACGCATTCCTGAACCAAATTAAGCCTGACCTATCTTAACCCATAATTATCACTATCATATGAACACCTTTTACCTTTTTTCACATACTCATACGTTTCAAAAAGGAAAAAGCATGATAAATACATTTCAACAGGCATTAATTAGCATTCTTTTTTGCCAATGCACATATGTATTACACTGTGCATTCTGAAACTACCCATTACTCTGGTACACATACTTGTACAGTTAACACCCAGAAAAAAAGGATTTGTTTTGTTTTAATAATTAAAATTACATAAGTTCCATTAGTACAAAAATAATAAATAATAAGGCTTAATTTATTTTTTATTTTGTGATCATGGGTACTGCAAAAACTCACACTCTGAAGATTTTAAAGGAAGATGTGGTGTCCTGTACACTTAATCTGAGTATGGGTACCAAACTAAGTCAAAGTAGTTCTGGTCACAGCATTCTCTGACATTTTACAATGTTATTATCAAGAAGTATATAACATCAGTAATGAATTCACACAACTAAATGTCTGTAGGGAATGATGTAAGCACACTTCGTAGAACAGCCTCAGTTTTATAGAATTAACACCATTTTCACTAATTTAGCTAGACTTGAATGATTAAGAGATATTTAAGATATAAAAGCAGACAAGTTACACGCACTATCCAATCAAGCTATAATTATAGCTCAATTGCAAAATGTGAAAGGACAAAATTATTTTAGGTATTAAACAATTTATTTTTTTTGCTATGTTTGTGAAAGAAGACAACTTAGTAAGAAAAAGTAACCCAGTGTTCTGCATTAACTTTTATTGAAAATGATCCAGTAATATTGCTTAATTTGCTGCTACTTTAGAAACTGATTACCTGAAATAGAACCCCAAAATTACTCATATTTAACTTAAACACTTCTTTTAATTTTTAGCAGCATTAAAGTATCAATATTCACAGCCAACATTTCCTATCCCTAACTTTACTCAACTTGGGGATAACACCATATACCTCTATCATTTTATTAAAATGCTGCTTTCATCATTCCGTGACATAACATATATATTGCAAAATGTTGCAGCAGTGGTGGATAAACTGAAATAATGAATTGAATTATTAATCAAATTACTAATTTTAAAAATCAGTACTTTTAAAAAGTAAGGAAGTTTTGTGTCATATTGCTAAAAAAAATATAAAACCAACATGAAGTACCCCTGGGTCTTTTGAACTGTAAGCTACTTAGTACACCATCAGATTACATGAATTCAACTGAAAGAATAGATTTTTATAAATTAACATTAAAAGATGAACAACCATAAACAGAAAAGAAACTGAAAAGAATAAATGTTTTGAGAACATGAAGTTATATATATATCCTTTAATAGGCAGTAGAAGAATAAGAGATTAGGTAATTTTTTAATTTTTATTTAAGAAAGGCAATTTTCTTGACTCTAGAAATCAAATTAGAGACTCAAAGAACTATTTTGATATAAAGACCAGGTAGCTTGATTCCCTCTTTCTTGCAATATATAATCCTGTGCTCAAAGAGTTACAGACTGAATTAAACATCTGTTCTCTTTTTCATGTGGGGTGCTCATATTTTTCACCAAGATGGAAGTATCAAACAGCAACAGCAAAAAAACCCAAACCACTGTAATAAGTAACATGCATAGAAGAGTTTTCTGTTATAAGCCAAAAATAATTTCTTTTCTTCACTATTTACAAAATTTGCAGAGATTTAACTGATTTTGGGAATCACTCCAGGAACAGGACTTTGAGAAAAGACAGAAATGTTTATCCCACCACAGCACTTCACTACTCTTCAAAGTTTACCAAACTGAGGTAAGAAGGCCTCATTGTACGTACACTAAGCACTGGGTCGAATGGGTCAACTCAGAAGATGAATAGCTGCCTTGACGTTTGCAAATCAGCAGCTGAAACATTTTTCTTAGAGAAAATTCCCTCAATTTAATATCTTTTTCCTTTTTCACTGTTTGCAGTGAAAAGCTATTCAGATTTTGAATACATTAATTTTTTCAATACAAATATCTACTGTATTGTTACAAGGTCAAAATTTAGAGCTCATGTTCTTTTTTCCCGAAGTAGTCAAGGTATGATAGCACAAATACCTGCAAGAATGTTACTGCTACAAATTGTCCCACTAAAGCCACTTAGGATTGTTTGAGGTAATTAGTAAAGAGCCAATTTTTAGTGAGCATCATCTTAAAAACAGTAAATCAAAGTGTACAAAAACTTTAAAGAAAACTCTGTAATAAGAGCTAATAACAAATAGGCCACTGATTATTCACATGGTGCAACCTACTGTGCATTCCACTTATCAGTCATTCACATTTTGGTATTCAAATAGTAAAGGAAAATCTGATATGTTTCCCAACCCCCAAAGCAAAGAACAAACGTACCAAAAGTACAGCTGTTAATATGAGGAATAAAAGGGAAACATTGTTTTGTGTAATTTAAAGCCAAAGCAAAACAAACCTACAGGAAAACTGTGCTGCATATTCTCATCTTCTCATTTACTAAGGATCCCTCTCTCCCTCTCTCTCTATCTTTTTAATTAAAGTAGACAGAGTCTCTTTTTGAAAGAGGAGGAGGTAAAGAACTGCAGTAAAATGTGAAAGACTATTGTTGTTAAAAGTGCTTTGGAGAGTATGTTCAGGAACCTCTTGGAACAGAGGATCCAAAAATACTACTATGTAGAAATGCAACAGAAAACCTTAGCACACTTATGTTATGCCACTTACATTCCATCAACTGAGTATTTTCCTGCTTAAGCAGATCTGTTTTCAGCAGGAAATACTTATTCAATAAAAACAATCTCATTTTTCTACTTGGTTGCAACTAGTAATTAAATAACGAAAAGGACACAAAGCCCATTTTATTGTAATCACCTTTGCTACATCAGCTTGACTTATAGTTGAGTATGGTACTCTTCAGTGTAAGTACAGTTGGTAAAGTCACTTTTATTGGGATCTTATACTTACTTTTATTCTTTCATAAAAAGGTAAATAATGTCTATAAATAAGGCTCGCAAATTACATACCTTTTAAAGAAACCAAAAGTATTGTCCGTAGAAAATATTTAGCTTTTTTTCACCAAAATAAAACTAAAATCTCTCTCTTCTACTCTATGTAACTTAGGAAAAAAATGGCATGCATGTCTATTAAAAAAAAAGCCTTATTATGCAAGGAAGATTACAGTAAGCCAATGTGCCATCAAAATTGAAAAGATTTATCTATCAAATGATTATAAGCCTCTGGTTTACCATTTTGCATGCTGTTCTACACCTGTCCAGATTCATAACAGCAGAAGCTTGAAGCAGGAGCAGTGTCACATAAACAATTATCCATCAAATTACAATCATCCTGCCATATTTAGCACCAGTAGGATGGGATACTACAACATTCTACTCTCCCCTACCTAAGTGCCTTTTCTAGAATGGTTTGGAAAAATCCTTAGAAAGATATTTTCCCATTCCTTCTTTCTGAATAGCTGACAGACTCCCTGGGCACAAAAGTGAGATCTGAAATATTTCCAGTAGATAATAAAGGCCAAAAGAATACATGAAAGATAATGCAGGATTCCACAACAAAACCACATGAAGAAATTTTGTATTTGGAAAAGGAATACCTCAATGGGCCCCAAATGACAATGAGCAGAACTGTCCAACTATTCAGAAGAGATCCATCAGAAATAAGAAACACAGAGCTTGGTACAATTAAAGTTTGTTCTACAGTTCTGGAGCTCCCGAGTTTAGAGGTTTGGGAAGGTACTAGTTCCTATTTTGCCATTTTAACAATTATCTTAATTTTAGTCTTATCCTGGATTTTCCTAATTTCTCTCTCTCTTTCCTGAACTTCCTTATTTATATTGTTTTAAAACACCTGGATTTATTAGGCACCTAACTGAATCCTACATAGATTTTGCACTTGAATTTGTTTTATGTCTGTCTTTCTAAAAATAAAGCAACTCAATTAAGTTCACAAAGAAACAATTATGGATGATGAGAAGAAAAACTGACGTAAATGAGTCCCTAACTTTCAATCTTACAGACATACACAAAGTTCAAGAGCAGAATATAACTATTACATCTATATTCAACAGGACTATACATATGTATAAAAAAAAGATATGTTTGATTGTTCCCATGAGTGTATCTTTCATCCTATATTTTAGCTTCTCTTATATGAAAACCTGGAATGTAAATCATAAAAACATTGTGAACAAACCTGAAACAATTTCTATCAAAAGATACAAACATTTTAGCACACAAGTAATTGTATATATATGTAATCTTACAAAGGCATTGGTCAAATGAACATGATAAGAAAATGTTCAGTATTACAAGACAGCTAAAAACATGGTTCAACAGATGAACAGAAAAAGTCAAGTGAAGATTACCTTTCCATTGTCATAAAATCATAGGCTGTTAAACTCTTTTGAACTTGAACAGTCTTGATGCTTAATAATTCAGTTAATAATAATAAAAACCTACAAAGCATGCAGGTTACACCACAGAAGTAGTACAGAAAATACCAAATATGTTGCCCTCAACCATGCTGTGACATGAGTCATGGGACTCAGCTTACAGAGTGGCTGTGCACGTTTCCACTACATTGCAATGGATGGGGAAAAATATATTGTAGCTGAGTAGCATGCAGGCCAATCAATCTCAAAAGTGATCATATATGTATGATTTGTTTAGGTAACCTGTGTAAGCATGCTGACACGTTGCTCTGCCTGGTTAAAAAGCACCAGATCTGCATTCTTGACTGATCCAGCTTGATTTTACTCCTGTGAGAAGTAAGAATGGTACGCAATGAAGTTAAAACATGGTACCCTTTAAGTTGTTTGAGTTCTGGAAACAGAAGTATGGATTCCTACTTATTTAAAAATGTGCTTTATAGATATGTCACACATTTGCAAAACATAGCATTTATAGTTTTGGATTAGAGCTTGAAGCATATCCAAATACATACCAAAAGAGGTAAAATTAGCAGAATATCTGAAGCTCATAGATGTAGATTGGATTTGGGACTGAACTTAAAAGAATCAAACCCAAAAACCCACCCACCCCCATGCACCCCTCCCCCC